>JASDQU010712743.1:27466-50392 GCA_032191745.1 Picea mariana
TAACACATGCTTACAATATTTGGTTGATTAGTGCTTTGATTATTTGTAGGGGATATATATATTACAATATTACAATGTAATAGTAATGCCATATTACAATGTAATATGGCATTACCATATTACATTGTAATATGGCATACAATATGGTATACCATATTTCATGTAATTTTTTTTTAAAAAACTAAAGTCGTCATCGCAATATTGACGCAAGTTTGTCGAAATTTTTTTACTATTTTACCACAACCGTCGCTATAGCGACAAAACTTCGTCGCAATTTGCCATGAATATTCGTCGCATATACAGCATGTGCATCGTAAATTTGGTTTTGAGATATTGCACTCGTCGATATTACCACAGATTTTCATCGCAAGTTGCGACAGACTTTCGTTGTACATTCAGCAGCTGCGTCATAAGTTATTGGCTTGGCATAACTTTTCGTCCCAATTGCGATGAAGTTTCGTCGCAATTGCCACATTTCTTTGTTATTATTGCGATGATAGTTTGTCGTAATTGCAATGATGCATAGGGTTAACCGATATTGAAGGTGGTGACACATGGAGAGCTAATTTCGTCGATGTTTCCACGCACACTTGGATCGTGGATATAGCGACGAAATTATTCCGACGAAAAAAAATATCAGCTTTCATGAAAATTGCGACAGATAAGTGTGGCAATATCAACGAAAAATTGTCGCAAATTTGCTCATATGTACTAGTGTGAGAGAGCTGAGACTCTACTCGAGTTCAACCTGCACATATTGTAATCATATTTTCATATTAATCAAAAAGACAATAGTTGTTTATGCACATGATTATTTATGTGTTTATGTGTTTCATGAATGTATGATGTACATGTATGATAGGTTTCATCTGCAGTATGAAGATATATTTCTTTATCTTTGTTAAGTAAGATAATATTGTTCCACATTATTTAGGTTGTGCAAGGAGTGCACAACAAAACATTTGAGGTTGTGTGGGTAGCACAAAGAATGTGCATATGAACTATGTGGAGTCAGAAAAGGACGTGTCAGGAGGGCGCACCAGAGTGATAAAAACTCAGGGGAAACCTCTAGGTTGTTGAATAGGTTAGAGGAGAAACTGTCTAGAGGAAGAACAGAGAGACAAAGTCACTGAGAACTCTATAGAGATCTACTTGGTGAGGATCGAGCAAGTGCAAGTGGGCACAAGGAGGAATCTTTGTCAAGGTCAAAGAGAAGAGTATTAGAGGAATATACTCACAGAGTTGTGGAACATTATTTAGAAAACAATAAGCAAGGTGTGCTCTAAGTGAGAGGTTTTTAGGAGGGCATAAGAACCCTTGAATAATGTAGAAGGACCGACACCCTTAAGAGACTAAGTAAATCCAAAATCTCAAAAGAGATAGCATTAGCTGAAATGAATATGAGACCTAAGAAATCAGGCTCGTGGGAGGAACCAAGGCTGAATCCTTTTAACACTCACAAACTCTTCTAGGTTGGAAGAAATAAAAATCTCGGGAGGTGGAGTGACAACAATCGTTGGATCTTTTGTTGGAAGAAATTTGGACTGTCGAATCCCACATCCAGACAGGAGGAGAAAGAAAAAGAGATGAATAGATCCCATCCATCGTATCTGAACACGAAGGATAAAAAATCGTTGGATCTAGGTAAGGTGCATGCACCTTAATATTTTCAATGTACATAGGAGAATGGGATAACAGAAGTACCGAAGTCTCGAAGCCAGTCAGGACTGTCCATCGTCAAGGTTGACAGGTGGTATTAGAGATTAATTTTTTTTGGGTTTTTGGATATTAGGAAAACATGAGAAGGTGAAAAGAGGTAATCTAATAACATCAAATGGTATCAGAAGCTTAATTGTGCCTATAAACAAGAGGTGAAAAAGGAAGCAGAGTACTGATTCTCTGTGTGAAGGATTGTTGCAAGTATGAAACAACCAGGTGAGTTGTAGGAGAAGTTGGAGATTCTCTCGAATGCAGAGTAATATATAGAATTTCTAGGAGGGAAAGCAAAGGGAAAATGGATACTGAAGGCCATGAACGTGGTCAGAGAGAAGACTGCTGATAGAAAATAAGAGAAGAAATGGACAAATAGCTCGAGCAAATTAGACACAAAATGGAGCAGCTGACATTGAACATGCAGCAAGAAGCAAGGGCACGCTGGAGGTATGAGTGGCCCTTGAATAGAAAAGAAAAATGGTTTGTTCAAAAGTTGTTGGCTAGAAGGAAGAAACAAGAGTTGAGGAGGTGGATGAGGCATGCTGAAAACCTCAGTGAAAAAAAAAAGGAGATGGGTTATTGTTGGCACAGGGGCACACCCAGGGTTCAATGCTTACAATAGTGCACCAACAAAACCCTAACTACCAGCCCTTTCAGCAACACATGCGAAGCATATGAAGTCTCACCCAAGGTAGAGGCAAGGGTGGTTGCAGGACTCAGATGTGTGCAACCTTAGTTGGGACAAAGATCTGTGATTGTAACACCTTAACAGAGAACTTAGTAGTTATATTTCATTAATATTCAGTCTTAGTTTATAGAATAGCTAACCTTATAATAGATCAGCGCAGTATTCACACAGATTCAATAGATTCAAGCACTAAGCATACCAACATAGATCAAATATAGCATTCATTCACATTATTCATCACTAATCTACCATATTATATTCTTCTAAGCATAAATCAGTGCACTAAGCATTTAACCACATAAACAAGAGAACAACCATAAAGCACAAAGAAACCAGAACATGGGATATACGTGGTTCACCCCCACCCTAGGGCTATGTCCACCAAATCTTCTTCTTTATTTATTTTTGTCAATCTTCTACATGCACAATGCCATGATATCTTACTCCGCATAAGATAGGATATCTTTGCACACTCCACTAGATCCTCCTTCCCTGAGTTACAACACAAATCCTCTTCGAAGTCTCTTACAATCACTTGCACTTAGCCTTGCAAATCTCACATAGTATGCACAAAGCAATTACAATCATTGCTTGCACTTAGCATAACACCAAAAACCTCTTCTTCGGCCTTCTCTTACATCGTCTAGACTTATATTTATACATTACAAAGAGGGACTAAACATGGGTAAACCCATGGGTCGACATCCCCATACCCGTTACATAAGCCCAAAGCCCAAAAATCCCTAAAAAGGGGCCGAGATCCCGCAATCTTCGCTTCGACTTGCACTCCACCTTCGACAGCCTGTCGAAGTCCCAAAAATAGATCAAAAATGACCAATGATCCTCAAAACTTGGTCAAAAGCCAACAAGCCCCCAACACTCACCTGTGACTCATCTTGAGTCACTCTGGTCTGGGTAGCTCTTCTTCAAAAGTCTATATCTTGGCTCGAGCTGCTTCGACCTGTTGCTGTGCCACGGCTTCTTGCTCGATGAACTCTTGGATAACTGCTTCGTTGACAAGTAACTCTAGGCGTTGTTCAACTGTAGTGACGAATTGCTCCAGTTATACTCCTCGACCTTCAATCTCTGCGAATAGTTGGCAAGCCTCATCCTGTGTTGGTTGGAGCCTCTGAGTCACTTCCATGAATTTTCTCTGAATGGTGTGGACTTGTTGTTGAGAAGTGTGATGTTCTTGGGATCGCTTCATCCTCTCAATGACTAACAAGGGCTTCAACCGCGTCTGTATTGTTTCTGCTTGCTGCTTTGCCTCCTGGAGCTATGAGTCCAGTGCCTTCAGTTCAGGATCCTCAGTGAGTCTCTCATAAGTCTGGGCACTGTGATCACTCAGTTGTTTACATTCCATGGTGAGGGCCTTGATTCTCTCAACTGTGCTTCGAGAAATTTCTTCTCTTTGATCCTGCACATCCTGCGGAGTGTTGGGAACTGTTCGTAGCTCTAAGTCTACTATTATTTGTTGAAGTTGTTGGATAGCTTCTGCAAGTTGCGCTACTTGATGCTCCATTTGTTCTTCTTCCTTTGGCTCTAAGCTTGTCACAGAGTGAAGTGCTCTATCGACTTCTTCTTTGACTCCAAGCTGCTCTGCGAGCAACTGCTCTTTTTCTTTCTTGACCTATGCCCTCTCTTCTTCAAACTTGGATTGAAGGTCATCCTTCTCTTTTTTTACGACTCGACATTTCTCTACCATTTCTTCTTGGGATTTTTTTAGGGTCATTGTGGCCTGGTCTTTCTCATCTTGTGCTCAACGAAGGTGAGCTTCGGTCACATCAACTGTGGAGTTGGGAAGGCTCATCTCCCAACTCTAGTTCTTCTGATGGCGGGGGCATAGTGGATAATGCGCAGCTGGATTGAAGGGCCTGCTTTACCCCTCTAAGTTCAACCTTGATCCTGTCGTACATCTCTACCTGCTTGGCTTCATGTTTCTGCAATATGTCCTGTGAGGCATCTTCTACAATTGCGATGATGAAGTCGAAGTCATGTACAATGAGTACAATCTGCATCTTAGTCAAGGTGGTTCTGGATTTCTTTAGGGAAGTGGGTTTCGTGAGGGAAACCTTTCTTTTATTCAAGGGATCAGCCTCATCAACAAGATCCCTAGGTAGTGTTACTTCTCCTTGCTTCTGTTGATCTTCTTTTCCATTGGTCTCTTCTTGATCTACTTCATCATCACCCCCTTGTCTAGGTGATATTGAAGCAATTTATTCTGATGCGCTTCTCAAGTTCTGGACCTCTTCGTTCTTCTTCGTTCTTCTTGGTTCAGGAGTATCCTTTTCTTCATGAGTGGTCTCAGGGCTGCTGATTAGTTCAGGGTCTGACATTTCTATGGGGTCAGCAGGAATGAGGAGCTCTACAGATCAGTCCTTGGTTATCTCTTCGAGGTCCTCCTCTGTGAGCTTGTAGTATGACTAAATCTCTTCTTTATACTCATCTGCACATGCGGTGATATAAATGAAGTGTTGATCTACGCAGAACTTCATGAGGGGTCGAAACTGATGCAGGGTGTTTGGCATCATGCGAGGGACAGCTTCGATATCCCTCTTCAGTTGGAGATAATATGTATGAAATAACGCGTTCAACTACCACTATTTTCCCATATTGCTTGAGTACCAAAGCATGGTGAAATTCACAGTGATCGACTCAAATGGCTCAATGTCTGGGAAGGTTGCACCTTCCAGCATCTCCCAAGCAGTAAATGTTATGAGGATCAGGAGCTAGCTAAAGTGGAACTCATAGCCCTAATCCTGAGCTTTGTGGCAGTCTAATTCCAGTTGGTTGACCAAGTACTTCGCCCAGTTCATTTGGAGTCCTTCTACACATTTCTCGACGAGTTTAACAATGAATCCTGTGACTTGCGTAGGTCTATTCTTTCTCATGATCTTTCCTGTGATCAACTAGTAGGCCAGGGACACTACGCCATTCTGTATGGAAGCTACCTTGTAGCCTCGCATTCCCTTTTCTACATTGCCATATGTTTCTTTGATCTTTTGTGCCAATGCGCGATATGTATCCTTCCCTGGGTAGAAGTCTTGCAGGTCGCGTCCATGCATTGGCAATATGGTGATCCTATGGATCAGCGCCGGATCGAATTTGATGCATCAGTCTATCCATAGGTAGCCACCATGGTAACATGAGACCAGGATCTTAACACATGCGTTAACCTCCTGGTGCCTTCCAAAGTGTGGAATCTTCATTACATTCAAGAGGGTGGTCTATTCAAGGTTCATAGTCCATGGCTAGGGGATTATTTTCAACTTCTTCCCCTTTGTCCTGGTCAAGTATTTGTAAGGAGTGAGCATACTATGGTTCTTGTAGTCTCCTAGGTTGAAGTCACTGAACTTCAATGTCGCGATCTTATCCTGATGTGTTCTAACTACACGTATCCCCTTCGAGAGGTATGCAGTAACCATGGTGTAATCAAAGTCCCTTGGGATGCTTTCATGGCTCACCGTGTTGGCCAGAGGTGGGATGTAGTTAGGTAATATGGTTGATATTATCTTTGTGTTTTCGAAGTCATCTTGATGCTTGGTTATTTTCTCTTCTGTCGATCGGGATGGTCTAGATCTGTGAGCAGTCGACGAAGAGGATTTCACTCCTCTCATCGAGGAAGATTGAATACCTGTGGACACCACTTTCTCATCCATGAGGTCGATCAAAAATTCTTCGATGATTTTCTATGTGGCGCTAAGCTCATCCAACATGAACGCTTAGATCGGATAACTCGGATGGATGAATGAGTGCTCAAATAAATAGAATCGGTGTCGATCTTACTAAACATAGTGCGATAGCAATGAGTTGGCTAGGATACAATTCACAAAAGTGTTTTCGTTGCAATAGTTAGTGCAATAAGTAGACAGTGGTGTAACGGGTCTCTCCAATAGATGAGAGGCCTTCATCAATGTGGTTATGTCCGTTGCGGTGTGGTCCCAACGGTCTGATGGCGAGCTTTCTGGCCATAAATTTTGTTCTAACCATTCGAGGCGTTGGGCTAATGATTATAATTCTATCAACGGATATATTGCTTCTCCATGTTGTGTTGTTCTGATATCTCGACGAAGTTCCAGTTTTGCAAACCTTCCTTCTGCAAAGTCCCCTCTGGAACCTTCTGTAACCTTTCTATCTTTTCTCTCTTCTTACTAAGCTTCTTAGCCTTCTTCCCTGTAGTCTTTGTCTTAGTTATCCTCTTTCCATTTTGATTCTTATCTTCTTTTGGCATAGTAACTTCGTGTTGTTGAGATTCTTTCATAGGGTCAAAGAGTAATACGTCTTCTCTATCTAGGGTAGGTGTTCTACTCGTATGTGAGTCTGCTTGTGTTCTTTCAACTTCAACATCCAAGTTTTCGGTTCTAAGTAGCTTTGATCTATTCTCATGTTCTTCAATCAAGTGTGCTATCCTCCTAGTCATGAAATATTTTAATTCTTGCTTCTTTTTCTCTAAGAATTCCTCTTCTTTCCTTCTGGCCTGATCCATTTCAATCCAAGGTTTTCCTAGTAATATAGCAAATGGGGCGTTGTTCTCAATAAATTTAACAATCTCAAAATCTTCCTCTGTAGAAGTTGCATGAGCACTCATAGATATCTATGTGATTCTTCCACATAGGGTTATCAGTTTTCCTCTAAATAATCCTATTCCTCCCAATGAAGGAATCATAGCAAGCTTTCCTAAATTTTCCCAAGTTCTTTCTGTCATGATATTTACCTATGTTTCTTCATCCAAAACACAGTCAATGTTGAAGTCTCCTACTCTTGCTTCTATGGATTATTTTTCTTTGAATATCTCTGATAAGATGATATTTATGTGATCATTTAGGGTTTCTTTCATTTGTAGCAATACATTCTCTGATTCTTTCTAGGGTTCTTCCATGGTCTCAGTTTCTTGACCTTCCTCAGGGTTTTCTTGTCTCATATTCATTTTGTCAAGATTAGCAATCATTCTAGGGCAATCTAAAACTTCATGATCCATAGCTTTACAATAAAGACAACTAGGTCTTCTACCAGGGCATTCCTTAGCAAGATGTCCTGGTCTTCTGCAATTGTAAAAAAGAGTTAATCCTCTCTTTCTTTGAAATGATCCCCAACCTTTCTTGTACTATGCACTAGGATCATATTAGCTAGCCTGTAAAAAAAAAATCTAGGATCCTGCATCCATTTGTTAGTCCAAACATTCTTTCTATGCATAGGAATAACATATCTTTCACTATTTTTGTCAGATCTACTCATATCAAACCTTCTTTCATCTAGTTGTTCCCTACTTTTCAAGCTAGGAATTTTTTTATTAAACATACCTAGATCCATACTTTTGAAACAAAAAATTCCACTTATCTTACCTTTTCAATAAAAACTTTTCACTGTTCTTACCTTTATTAGAGCACAAATATTTAATATCTTACCTCTTTAACCAAAACTTCTTAATTTACTTTTATTAGAGCACAAAGATTTCAAGTCTTACCTCTTTTCTTCAGATCTGACTTTTCTTCTTGGCACAGAGCTTCACAAGTCAAGTGGAATACTGTGCACTAGGGCAACGGATTTACGCATAAAGCTTTCTCTTTTCTGTAATTCCCACCAATCATAGTTTCAGGTCCTGAAAACAAAACCATTTGTTGGCACATGGGCAGACCCATGGTTCAATGCTTACAACACTGCACCAACAAAACCCTAACTACCAGCCCTTTCGGCAACACCTGTGAAGCAGATGAAGTCTCACCTGAGGTAGAGGCAGGGGTGGTTGCAGGACTCAGATATCTGCAACCTTAGCTGGGACACAGATATGTGATTGTAACACCTTAACAGAGCACTTAACAATTATAGTTCATTAATATTCACTCTTATTTTACAGCACAACTAAAACCTAATAATAGATCAACGCAATATTCACACAGATCCAATAGATTCAAGCACTAAGCATACCAACATAGATCAAATCTAGCATTCATTCACATTATTCAACACTAATCTACCATATTAGATTCTTCTAATCATATATCAGTGCACTAAGCATTTAACCACGTAATCAAGAGAACAACCATAAAGCAAAAATCAACCACAACACGGGATATACGTGCTTCACCCCCACCCTGGGGCTACGTCCACCAACTCTTATTCTTTATTTCTTTCTATCAATCTTCCACATGCACAGAGCCATGATATCTTACTCCACAAAGGACAGGATATCTGTGTGCACTCCGCTAGATCCTCCTTCCCTGAGTTACAACACAAATCCTCTTCACAGTCTCTTACAATCACTTGCACTTAGCCTTGCAAATCTCACATAGTATGCACAAAGAAATTACAATCCTCTCTTGCACTTAGCATAGAAACAAAAACCTCTTCTTTGACCTTCTGTTACATCACCTAGACTTCTATTTATACATTACAAAAAGGGCCTAAATAGGGGTAAACCCATGGGATGACATCCCCATACCCATTACATAAGCCTAAAGCCCAAAACTCCCTAAAAAGGGGCCGAGATCCCGTGATCTCCACTTCAACTTGCACCCAGCCTTCGACAGCATGTCGAAGTCCCAAAAATAGATCAAACATGACCAAGGATCCTCAAAAATTGGTCAAGGGACAACAGTTACATATGTGAACCAGAAGTTGGAAGAAACCTCAGTGATGAGGAGGGGAGATCAATTAAAGGTCTCATAAACTGCCAAGAAGGTAGAGATGAATTTGTTTATTGCCAGGCGGGAAATGATATGAGATCAGTTGATCTCATAGACTACTAGGAGGAAAGAAGAGAAATCTCAGGTTTCCACGTGGGCAAATGAGGAGAAATGAACTTAGCTAGGGGTTCATATCAGCAAGGAGAGATGATGCAGTAGGGTCAGAAATGCATTATGATCATTGGGGGAATCAAGGTATTCCTGCCAAACAACCAAGTTAAGGCCAAAGTGTGTGTTGCAGGTGCATCAAAGGAAATACACCCAGCAAGGACTGCCAAAGAGAAGGAGAAGGAACATACAATGATGTATGCCCTAGTAGAAAATGAGGAGAAGGAAGTTTTTTTCATTTAGAGGGAGACGAGAGTGAAGATGCTAGAGGATCGGTTGAACAATCCAAAACCAAAAAAGGACTACCAGGATGCAATCATGGAAATGGAACCAAGACACCAATATAAGGAGTAGCTTGAGGAAGATAAAGATACGCCAACAAGGGAGATGACAGAAGTCAATCTGTCAGAGCAGAAAAATGAGCAACAACTCAGTGGTGGGACTGCAGAGATGAAATATGCAACAGAGTGGCCAACTAGTGCCATAGAATATGAAGATAACATGAATGGTCAGATTGATCAGATTAGTAAGGAGGAGAAAGAGCACACATTTAAATGTGTCCAAGTGATGGAGGAGGAAGAGAATTCAATGGAATTGCTCAAATATTTTAGCCAAAGAGATGAGCATGAGGCAACTGTATAATTGGGATCTACAATAGAAGGAGATGAGCATTTTGGGGAATTGATCAAAATTTTCAGCCAAGAAGTTGAGAAAGAGATAACTACAGATCAAAAACCCGCAACAGAAGAGAAGTGAACAACAAATAGCATGGATATTTTTGATCTATCTGAAGAACAAGAGGCCCTAGAGAGAAGGGTAAAGAAGTAAAGTCAGCTAATCCAACGAGTCAGGTTGGAAGTTGATGAAAAGGAGATGCAACAAAATAGGATGAAGGAGAAGAAACAACCATTGGAGAAGATGGACTGGGTGATGAATGAGATAAGAATACTGATTGTGAGGTCAATGGAAGAAGAAGTCAACAAAGGGAATTTGAGCAAAGAAGAGCCTACCATAGTAGTAGAGGAGAAGAAGTAGAAAGGAAAAGGAGAAGATGGATAGCTCCAAGAGAAAGTATGGGACACTGGAAGGTCTCAACAATAGAGCAGAGGAGATCATGAGAAGGAGCTCATGATTTCCCCAGCAGCGGAGTATGATGCAGGATCATCGTTCCACCTCAACAACGTGCCAGCATTCCAGCACATCAGTGCACATTCAAGAGAGGGAGAGACACCAACCCTCCCATTTTTAAATTTGAAATATGATCCTATATGGATTAATATTGTAAGGTTGAGTGAAAACCAAGCCATACCTTTGTACAGGGAGAAGATAAGGTTTCCTTTAATAGGCCTGAGTTGTACAAATCTTTAGGATGGCCTTGGATCTGAGATATTGATGTTCATTCAATGTAATAGATGAGGTTAGGTGAAGAGAGGAGAAGCTCGAGGAGCCCCTATTTTGTAAAAGGATCTTTGTATCAGATCAGAAGACATGAGAGAGAGTCTCAGAGGAGGAGAGGCCTCAGAAGAAGAAGTCAAGGTTGGGAGTTATAAATCCTCTAAGGAGGAAATAGGAGGTAGAATAGTTCTTTGAGACATCTTGAGAGAGATGAGACTCTCCTAGAGTCCATCCTACACATATTGTAATCAGATTTTCATATTAATGAAAAAGACAACATTTTTTCCTCCACATGATTGTTTATGTGTTTATGTGTTTCATGAATGTATGTTGTAGATGTATGATAGATTTCATCTGTAGTAGGAAGATATATTTCTTTATCTTTGTTAAGTAATAGAATATCGTTCCAGATTCTTTAGGCTATGTAAGGAGTGCACAATAGTACATTTGAGGTTCCAAATCCAGTGCAAAGAGTGCACATCTGAACTCTATGGAGTTAGAAAATGACATGCCAGGAGGGTGCACCAAAGTGATAACAACTCAGGGGAAACCTCTAAGTTGTTGAATACCTTAGAGAAGAAACTGTGTATAGAAAGCATAGAGAGACAAATTCACTAAGAACTCTATAGAGCTCTACTACATGAGCATCGAGAAGGTGCAAGTGTGCACAAGGAGGACTCTCTTTCGAGGTCAAAGAGAAGAACATTAGAGGAAGATACTCACAGACTTGTGGGATATTCTATAGAAAATTAACAACAAGGTGTGATCTGAGCGAGAGGTTTCCAGAAGGGCACAATATCTATTGAAGGAAGTAGAAGGACCGGGACCCTTAAGAGACTAAGTAAATCCAAAATCTCAGAAGAGATAATGTTAGCCGAAATGAAGATGAGACCTAAGAAGTCGGGCTCATGGGAGGAACAAAGGATGAAGCCTTTGAACACTTACAAACTCTTCCAAGTCCGAAGAAATCAAAATCTCAGGAGGAGGAGCGACAACAACTGTCGGATCTATTGTTGGAAGAAATATGGACCGTCGAATCCCACGTCCAAACAGGAGGAGAGCAAAAAAGAGATTAACAGATCCCATCCATGAAATATGAAAATGAAGGATCAACAACCGTTGGATCTAGGTAAGGTGCACACACCTTAATATTTTCAAAGTGCATAGGAGAACGGGATAGCCGAAGTTTCAAAGCCAGTCGGGATCATCTATCGTCAAGGTTGACAGGTGGCGTAAGATCCACAACTCTGGAGTGAGAGCACTTCAGAATTTTTGTGGTCAAGGAGAAAGAAAAATCATCGAATATCTGAAATAGATCCAGAACATTGGTCGTCAGGAGACATGTGTTGGCAGATCAGAGACTTTGGGGAAAGTCACTTCAAAGGATTTCAAGTGTGGAGTGTGACAAGCTCCCGAAGTCCCAAAGGCTGAAGTAGATCGCAACAGTACATTGTGGGGAGCACGTGGCGAGAGATCCTAAAGCTCAGAGGCGTAACAATCCAAAAGGAAGTCAACATAGGTGGAGAATATCTGGACCGTCAGATATAGAGGGAAGCATGGTGGAAATATGTCATCTTCGGGTGAAATCACCCTAAGAGGGATGAGAGTGTGCAAGATTTGAAACTCTCGAACCTCGAAGAGCCGAAGTGGATCGTGGCCATCAGATTTGAGGAAGGACACGCATAAACAAATCATGTACTTTAGCTGGAAGTACTTCGAAAAGAAGCAAGTGTAGGATTTTGAAAACTCTTGAAGCCTGAAGAGGCGAATTCAATCACAATCTTCGATTTGTGAGTTACACGCATAGACAGATCGTTGACTTCGGATGGAAGTACTGTGGAGGAAGAAAGAGTGGAGAGCTGGAATTCCCAAATCCTGAAGAGATGAAGTGAATCACAGTCCTCGATCTATGAGGGACACGCGTCGACATATCATCGACTTCGAGTGGAAGTACTATGGAGGAAGCAAGGGAAGAGAGTTTGAAAATCTTGAATCCCAAAAGGATGAAATCAATCATAGTCGTCGATTTGAAAGGATGACATGGGTCGATAGATTGTGGAGATATGGGAGTGCATGCAAAAGGAGTAAAAGGTTCGTTGACTGATATTCGACCAAGGCAGAAAAGAGGACAGATCTCAGCCATCGATCAAGAGACAATGCCCGAGATCACAAGATCAATGATGATGCTTAATAGCGGGGATAGAAAGTGATCAGACTTTAAAAAACTTAGAGTGGGCCACAATCGAAACCATGGTATTGCAAAAGGGATATGCGGCAGCTGATAGTGAATTGTAGGGAGAAAAGAAGTGTGGTCTCAAACCACTCTTGGACATCCCGCAATCATGTTCTTACGTAAGGTCATATCATGAGGTCACATGCATGAAGGGGCTAATGGAAAAGGAGTTGGTGCCTGAACTTTGATATTTCGAGAGTGCAAAGGAAGAGGTCACGAGTATCATAGGACCTGCACCAAAAGCTGAGAGTGCCTGTGTTTAATTAAAAAGTGAGACCATCAATTTTTCATAGAGCCTATTTGGCTCGGAGAATCGAAGATCCTAGACCAGGAGGTCATGCAGCCCCAAGGGAGAGTTCAGGGTCTGCATCAGAATGAGGGACTATAGGATAGTTGCAACAATCGACACCTTGGACCAAGTCTTTTTTTGAATATCAAACCATAGTTTGGCGATAGGAAACTTTTTTCATGTGGATTTTAATCCTAGCTCGGGGGTGACCTATCGTTGAAATATTATGAGTGACATAGTCTATGGATGGGAGGAATGTCTGAGTCCTTCAAAAAATTGGTGAATTTTCATAATAGATAATTGATTTTCGCAGGATTGTTTAATTATTGTGTGCTCTAATGTTATATTTTAAATGGGTTCATATTTTGTATGAATTTGCATCTACATATTGTGGTTAAATATGTGCAACGTTACTGCTGATATATATATATATATATATATATATATAGATAGATAGATAGATAGATAGATAGATAGATAGATATAAGTATTCCTATAAGTTAAACTCTATGGTATGATTAGAAGATACCAAGGCATGGTATGATTCACCGAGTGAGCAGTGAAGTAGTCTGTGCATGCAAAGTGATAGGATCATCATGTAGTATGGGATTAATTGCGAACACAACAATACTTTGTCTGCAGAAGCGTTGCGCGCACAACAATGTGTGTGTGTGTGTGTGTGTGTGTGTGTACTGAAGGGATAGAAAATGCAGAGGATTTATGACATTTAGTTTGTTTCTATAATTATATTAAAAGAAGTGTACTCATAGAGTGAGGCTCAATGTGAGTATGGCACAGTACCTTAGGGAAGTGTGCAGTTAATCAATTCTACTTGTAATAGGGAGTGTTATAAGTAGTATCTATGCACTAGGAATTTTTAAACAGCATCATCTAGTAGTGAGTTTGGATGCTAGAAAGAATATCCTAGAGGATGAAGTTGATATTGTGTGACATGGCCCAGTTCGGGAGTCTGGGGGCGTTACAAGCATCCACGCCCACTTCTTTATTTTCCATGAATTCATCTCTTGTTGGGTGCTCCAATCAATTGTTGGGTTGATTGCATTGTTGTTGGGTGTCCAATTCATTGTTGGGTTGGTTTGTCTATTTCCTGGGTGTATCTAGATCTGTTGAGCCATTCCTTAGGCATTGGGCTACCCAAAAATCGTTTCTAGTTTCCCACAACTTTGGTTTGTGGTATAAACTTTGATTGTGAAGTATGACTTGAGGAGAATCCCATGCACTCATTCTTCATTTTCCCAGGGATGAGTGTGATATCTAGCTTGAGAAGAAAGATCTCATGCAATTTTTCTCTATTGCACATCACTCAGTTCTGAGTGAAAACCCTAACTCTAGTTTTAACCCATCAAACACATAGTGTAACATCCTAGATAAACCAAAATTCTTTTATTGGCTGTCTCGAGTTGGCCATGTCCTCAAAATTTTCCCTAGCATTATAAAACGTTTGTTAGCAAGTCAGATTTACCTATGGCACATTAAAAACGTTTATTAGCATATCTAGTTCACATATAGAAATTTAAAAAGTTTGCTTACATGCTAAATTGACCCCTGGCATATTAAAACTTTTGCTAGCATATTCAATTCACCCTGGGATTTTAAATTTTTTTCCCACATATTAAATTCTCCCTAGCATTTTAAAATGTTTTCAACATATTAAATTCACCCGTGGCATATTAAAACTTTTTCCAACATATTAAATTCTCCCATGGCATATTAAAACTTTTGTTAGCATATTAAATTCACCCTTGGAATATTAAAACATTTACCAAAATATCCTTGGATTCTACATTTTTTCCCCACTATATCCACCACTTATGCACTGTCAAAATATTTTTCTTTTCATCCTCATAATCGTTGGTAAATTCCCTCTATTACTCACACGTCTCACAATTAAATTTGACGTGAAATCCTATGCTAGAAACATAGTAGTGCTCTATGTGGAGGAGAGATGGCATGATGGATTGTAGCTAGCATGGTTGAATGATGATACATTGAAGAGAGAGTTTACAATTATGTGTAAGAAATATTGGGCAAAGGTTGGATAGAGAATAAGTATTTGCAACATCAAGAAGATAATGAGATCTTAGAGACAAAATTGAGATAAATATAGAGAAATTAAATAATTTTGCATAGGTATCCATTTTGGTGAAGCGAGTGGGTTATGCTCCCCTTGAATATGGATTAGATGGTATCAGAATAGTTGCATCCTTGACTGAGACACTGCTTCTATAACTATGAAAAAAATATTGAAGACCTCAACATGGGAAAATAAAGAAAATATAAGTTGTAATATTTACGAGCCAACAATGTCGAGCTTAAAGAAGAGAAAGAGAGATTGAAAGCATAGGTTAAGATGTTTAACTAGAGGATATTATAAATTGAGAATCACATGGAGACCTCATCCTAATTTCCACCATTTATAAAGAATAAATTTAAAGAAGGTGAAGACTCCCTCGTAGCAGTTAGAACAGATTGGGAAATAAAAAATCATAACTTGTTTACCTTGGTGAGAAGGTCATCCATATTGAAAACTAAAAAGAGGATAGGATTAGGAATGTGATGATGCAACTGCAAAAAGATTTGGTAGAGAAGGAGAAGGCCTTGGAAATGCTTCAAGTAGCTATCCAAGAGTACCGAGGAGAAAGGAAACATTCAATTTCCATTGTATATTCTAGCACCATGATGGAGGCCACCTTGGTAATCCCACCTTCATTAGACACCTCTCAATAGAAAATTGGTGAGTTCGAGAAGAATACTAGAGGTATTCGCTCTAAAATCATAAAGAAAATGGGATATGACAGAAAAGTGATAGGAAAGAGGAGATAAGGCATATTGAACCCCATCATAGTCACACCTTGGGCGAAGAATGAAGGCCCAAGATTTGATGTTAGAATTGAAAATTCAATCACCACAAAGAAATAAAAAATTCGTGAAGGAAACTGACATGCCATAGTTGGCTTTCTCATTAGGAAAAGGAGAAAGAGTAATGAGTGAAGGTGTCAAATCACCACCACCTTAGACGTTTGGTAGATTGAAGGAGAGTAGTAATGAGGAGAGTTCAAAATCTTATCCCACACCTCCCCTCAAAGAAAAAAACAAACCAATAAGAGAAAGAAAGAAGAAAAAGAAGACTAGGAGGACCACATCAAAAAAAATATTTCTTGTGTCTCACTAATGCAAGAAGAGAGGCCATACCACATGAATTTGTTGGTATGAAGAGGCATGTTTATTCTATGGAAATAAAGGCCATTGTGAGAAATATTGTTGGGAGAAGCAATGCATGTTCCCCATACCTAATCATTGCCAAAATTTGAATGGCATGAAGGCTTCTCCAACTTCACAACAAACAAAAAGGAACAAAAAGAGGAGTATGACAAGAATTCCTTGTAATAACAACAAGAAATTCTGCCACCACTACAATTTGACTGGTCATTGGAACACAAGGTGTTGGAGACTTCATCTGGAACTTCACCCTAGAAACCACATAATGAAGAGAAGTGTGTGGAGAATGAAGAATGTGGAAGATGAATATTGGCATGCCTCTCCAATACAAGAGGCAGAAGTCATCCAAGGAGAGATAACAACACTAAAGTCTACATCACCAATGAGATGGACAACAAATTCATGACCATGGAAGCCGAAAATGCAATCAATTTTTTTTGTTCAATATTACATCCAAAGAACCCCTTCTTGGACATGTGCTAGAGAGTGATGAATAGAGGTTAATGAACTTAGGGGGGGGTTTGGAGAACTCAGGAAGTGCTTGCAAGCATGTGCATGAACCATAGATTTGGTTCCATGCTAGGAAGCAACTGATCCTAGTGGAGGAATGCAACTACACTTGAGGAGTTGTTATGTGATGGTAGCATGTTGGGGTCACACTAAACAAAATAAAATTTGACTTGGATTCATTGATAGCTGAGATGGAATATCTCCAATTCAGAGAGGGATATACGAATGAGTTTTGAGCTAGAGTTCATATATTGAGATTGCTCAAATATAAGTGTCAATGAGAATATTGTTGCACTGCAGGGACAAGCCAACCTGGACCAGAGCCAAAGCCATAGTCGAGGACCAGATATAGTATTCAGATCCAAAGTTAGAGTTATATTTAGGAGCCAACATCATATCCACATTCCAAAGAATTAGAAAAAACTAATTCATATTGGTTTCCTAGAGCTTTTGGATACCAAAAATCCTTTCAATGGGGAGGTGTGATCTAAAATAAATGTGGAATGAGGAATGGGTAAGACTCGAAAACTGTAAGACAACATGAAAACTAATCGAGGTCATGTAAGATATGTAAATCAATGCATGTGAAAAATTGAATAAGACAAATGAGGATGTGAGAGGAAACTTTAAAATAATTGATTAAATTACAAAGACAAAAAGGAGAGAAGTCTAAGGAACGAGAAGCGAAGAGCCATGGTTGTTGAACTTCTCTTACCCCTGGTTGTCACTATTTCTTCACTCTCACTCATACCTAAAGGGATTTTTTTGGCCAAGGAGAGGAGAGCATTGTAAACTGATAGAATTGTAGAAGAAGAATAGATGGAGCACCATTCGACTATTTTTCCCAAGTTGGGTTCCAGGGTAAAAGAAAACCATGTCTCATTAAGTTGTTTTTCCTTATGTGTTGTGGTTAAATTATCCATTATGTTTTTAATGTAGCTTGTTGGTTTAATCTAATGGATTCTCTCTGTCTATTTTGACTGGAGGAGAATTTATTTGTTGCATATTCTTCTAGTTTACTGTGTAAGAGGTTTTCACAAATATTATTATCTAAATGGTGCTTACCCATTACAATCGCTAGTTAATATTCACCGTTGAATGCATTGGGTGAGGGAGATAAATGGTTATCCTTGTGGAGTTGTTGGAAAAACTTACTAAATCAATTTTCTCTCTCTTGGAAGTTGATGTCTCTCTCTGGGAGGTGAACTTGGTTGTATTCCTATGGTATTGAAGTGAAAGAATAATTTTCCTCTCTTGATAGGCATATCCAATTTTGTTGGGTCGTTTTCTCCATATCCAAGATATTCTTGAGTGTTGGCATTCATTATAATGCTCTAATTAATATCTAAGTGACCAAATATCATTTATGTTTTCCCATGACT
This sequence comes from Picea mariana, assembly GCA_032191745.1. Taxonomy (NCBI): domain Eukaryota; kingdom Viridiplantae; phylum Streptophyta; class Pinopsida; order Pinales; family Pinaceae; genus Picea; species Picea mariana. The sequence goes on from JASDQU010712743.1 coordinate 45,708, forward strand.
TGGTATCATTGTGTAATTTTTGATTAAGGTTGGTTTTCATTGATGTCAACCCTTGAAGAAAGCCCGGTAACACAAAGGTTTGGGTAATGGACCCAAGTTTGTTTGATGTAAAGATGACACATTATTGTGTTGTCATGGTTGATAAGAAGTACAAATGGATAGTGTTTTTCATGCCATTTCCGGTGGTATGTGGAACGTCATAGATGGATAGTGTTTTTCATGCCATTTCCGATGGTATGTGGAACATCACATAAATCCTCATGGTTAGATAATTATGGCCATATGAAGTTGAACAACCCTCATGAGTCATATAGAAGCCCTCAAAAGTCAAGTGTTTGCAAAAGAAATTATTTAAATAATAAAATAAATGGAGAAATCCCTAAAATAAAGAAAGTGTAATGCTACAAGAAAGTATAAATAAGAGGCAAATATCTCTCATTTAATCACACTTGAATATCATGGAATATCTATTTTTGTGAAAGGTTATTTGGGCAGGTATTATTGATAGAGAAAATTTGCAGCAGAAAAAGTGTGGCGGAAAAAGTGTGGCAAGAAAAGTGCAGCAGAAAAATAGTGGAAGGAAAAGTGTAGCAGGAAAAGTGCGGCAGAAAAATCGCGACAGAAAAAGTGCGGCAGAAAAATCGCAGTAGAAAAAGTACGGCAAAAAAAGTGCGGCAGAAAAATCGCGACAGAAAAAGTGCAGCAGAAAAATCACAGCGACAACATGGTTGGGGTCTATTTATGAGAGATATGGCACATCTTGTTTGATGTATGTTTTGTGAGATAGGGTTTATCTCTTGAGATGGTATTGGATGTTCAGTGTTGTTGCATATATCAGATTTGTTGACAGATACAGTTGGTATTTTGTTGTTGGTATTTGGCATATGGGTATTGGAATTTTGGTTGTGATGTGTTGTTGAAGTTGTTCGTTTAGCTTGAGGCTACATAACAGTAAGGTTGTGGCACATGGTTTGATGTAAGGGTTTATGGCATTTAGTTTATGGATAGAGTGATGAATTTTTAGATAAATTTTGATGGTTATATTGGTGTATGTCTTTGGTATATGGTTGAGGTACATGGTTGAGACAAGTAGTTGATGAGTTGGCACATACATGATGTGTATAATTGATGATTTGGCACATGGATGAGGTGTATAGTTGATGATGTTGGTACCTCTTGATGAGTCAAGTTTGATGCATGGTTGATGCATGGTACATGTTGGTTCATCTTATTGGTACATATTGTTTGGTGCAGGTTTATTGGTACAAGTTGTTACAGGTTATCAGTACAGGTTGATAGTGACAGGTTGACAGTGGCAATGGTTGATTCAGTGATAGTGACAGGTTTTCTACATTTGACATCTATATTTCATGGCGGTTGGATGAGGCAAGGACAAGTGGTTTTAGCCACCTTCCGGTTATAGTCGGAGAACTTAGGGGGTTGTAGCCTCCTAATGGTTGTAGCTAGAGAATTGGGGAGTTGGAGCTTCCCTCAGGTTGTAGCCTGAGAAACTAGGGGCTTGGAGCCTCCTTCCATTTGCAGCTAGAAAACAAAGGAAGTTGGTTCTTCCAATAAATGTAATTCTTCAAGACATATAAGAAAAAGCATTATGTGGTTTTCTCTCGCTTTGGGTTTCCACGTAAAAACAATGGTGTACTGTGTATGTGTATGATTGTTCATTGTTCATTGTTTATTTACTCTACAATTATTGGATGATAATGCTACACTGATATAAAATTTTCATTATATGGTTAAAAAAAATTAAATTACTCTATTGCTGATTCACCCCCCCTCTCAGTATTCCAACAATTGGTAATAGAGCAGTTTCCTTTAGAAATCAATTTAACCACTGAAAGGTAGATCATGGAGAGAAACAACATGTATAAAAATGGAATACCACAGTTTGATGGACGGAAGTATGCATTTTGGAGCATAAGGATGAAACCATATATACATGCACAAGGATTTGAAATTTGGCAATCAATTGTATATGGATACACAACACTAGCAGTTCCAGGGACAAATGAAAAAGCAATAAAAATCGGTCAAAACAACTCCAAAGCCACTAATGCAATTTTGAATGGTATTGGAGAATTGGTATTCACCAAAGTTGCACATTGTAAATCCGCTAAGGAGATTTGTGAACTTCAAAATATTTATGAAGGAGATTAAAATTCAAAGTAGCAAAGCTTCAAACTTATAGAGGTCATTTCGCACAACTAAATATGAAGGAAGATGAGAATATTGTAGCTTACTTTTTACTAGTTGATGAAGCAGTAAATGTAATCATGGAATTAGGAGAAGAAATCAAAGAATCTGTAATTGTTCAAAAGGTACTAAGATCTCTTCCTATGAGATTTGACCCTTAGATATTAGCACTAGAAGAAAGAGCAGATTTGAACTCAATAAGCAAGGATGAATTACATGGAATATTCACAGCATATGAAATGAGAACTGAACAGGAAAATCTAGATATAAAAGAAGCAACCTTCAAAGCATCCAAAAATTCAAAGAAAAATGGAAAGAAAAAATAAAAAGAACATAGCAACAACAATGATGTCTCGGAAGATGATGAAGAAGTGGCCAACTTTGTGAAAATATTAGACAAGGGAACCAACAATAGGTATAGAGGTAAACTTCCTTTGATTTGTTTTAATTGTGATGGTATTGGTCATTTTTCTAAAAAATGTCCTCATAATAAAAAGATAAATGATGAAGGTTACTCAAATAGAAAACAAACATATAAAGGAAAAAGAACCACAAATAAAGCTTTCCAGAAAAGCTAATGCACCAAAGAAGACATCTCATCATCATATTAAGATGAGATAAAGTCAGTGACAGTGAGACAGAAAGAGTTCTATTCATGGCAGTAGAAGAGTCGGAAGAAGAATATGAAGAGGCCGAAGAAGAATATGAAGAATCTGAAGAAGAATATGAAGAGGCAAAAGTTGACTACTGAGAAGAATTGATCTGCGCCATAGAAGTTATTAGAAGAGAAAAGATAAAAAACAAGAAACTACAAGTGAAACTAGACAAGAAAGAAGACACTCAAGAACTAGAAAAAATGATCACAAATTTAAAGGTTCAAATAGAATAAGATAAAAGAATTGAAGAATCACTCAAAGAACAACTAGAAGAAAAAGATAGGATCATTGCAAATTTGGAAGTAGAGATTGTCACATTAAGAAAGGATCCTCAAAAGAAAAATATGCAGAACAACTCAAAAGTTTTGGATGACATTATCAGCAGTCAAAAACCTCATCATGACAAATCTGGACTTGGATACAATCAGACAAAAAATGGATCAATCTCCAAAACAGCAGAGCAAGAAATATATCCAAAAAGAAATGAAGAAAAAATCAAAGGGGATAGGAAGATCTACAAGGAAGATTACACGGACACTCCTCCATCGAGAAGATTTAGATTTTAGAATCAACAACCGATAGATGGGCCTCAAGAAGAAGAGGAATTCATGAGAGTACCTCCTTTCAGAACATCTTCAAGTCCCAGGTATCAAAGTATCTTTTCTGGTTTATGTTATGCATGTAATAATTTTGGACATAAAGCTGTGAATTGCAGAGCTAACAACAGGAACATAAACAACTTTGAAATTTATACACAAAAGGGTTATCCAAGAAGGCCTAGTGAAACACAGAGAAGGTTACAAAAAGTTTGAATATTTGAGCACTGAAGTGGAATGTTACAAATGTAACAACTTTGGACACATGGCCAAATATTGCAGAATGGCAGTCTCTTCTAGAGAACCGCAACAGAATAACAATAATCACAGACAGGAACCTCAGAAAAGGACATGGATAAGAAAGCAGAATTAGCATAGCAATGAAGAATGCACAGTTGCTCTACAATCTAAGTAGAAGAAACTTGGTTGGTATGTTGATAGTGGTTGTTCAAAACACATGATAGGTGATAGAGACAAGTTTCTTACATTAAGAAAGGAAAGATATGGATTAGTCTCCTTCAGAAATGATGATTCAACTAAAATCATTAGAAAAGGCACAGTCAGAATTGAGGACAAGATTTCTAAGGCAGGAAATGTTCTACTAGTAGAATATATGAAACATAATCTTCTAAGTGTGAGTCAAATGTGTGACTAAGGTCATAACGTTACTTTTGATTCACAAAAGTGTGAGATAAGAAAAGAAGGTTCAGGAAAATTAATTTCTACAACTGTGAGAACTTCAAGCAACATATATGTGTTAAGTGAAATTGGAAATGAAAAGTGTTGTCTAGGAAACGAAGATGAAAGTTGGTTGTGGCAAAGAAGAATGGGTCACATACATTTTGATGACCTTTTCAAATTCAACAAAAGAGAAGCAGACAGAGAAATTCCCCGGATCACGAAACCAACCAACACTTTATGCAAGCATTGTCAGCAAGGAAAGCAAACAAAGACCAGGTTCAAATCAAAGGAATATTCAATGACAAGACCAATGGAAATCGTGGATACTGATCTAGTTGGACCAACTACAACAAAGGGTTTAAAAGGTGATAAATACTTTATGTTATTAGTTGATGATTATCTAAGAATGACTGCAATTTGCTTTGTCAAGAATAAGTCAGAATCTTTTGAAAACTTCAAGATCTACAAGGAAATGGTTGAAAATAAAATGGATTCAAAAATCAAATGCTTGAGATATGATAATGGAGGAGATTTCACTTCAAAG
>JASDQU010712744.1:4525-19915 GCA_032191745.1 Picea mariana
CGAGTAAATTTGAGCGTTAACTCAGCGTAGTTCGGGATAAAACGACGTAGAAATTTTGCCTTCCCTTGCAAACTTTGTAGCTGGTGAAGTGAAGAAGGAGGAGGGAGATTGAGAATGGCCTCAACCTTCAAAGGATCTACCGTGATCCCTTGACGTGAAACAATAAAGCCTAAGACTCAGTCGGACTCCACACAAAAAACACATTTGTGTGGGTTTAATCGTATACGATAGAACTGACAGCGAAGGAAAATGGCTCAGAGGTGGGTTGAGTGATCACTATGATGCATGAAATGTGTTGGTAGGTCATCTAAATATGGTTGTACAATGTGCTTAATATCATGGAAAGCATAAGACATAGCACGTTAAAACATGGCGTCGACGTTCTTTAAACCAAAGGGTAGTTTTCGGTAGGCAAAAGTGCCCCAAGGACAAATAAAAGTGGTTTTGTGTTGATCCGCGGGTAATATGTTGATCTGATTATATCCAGAGAAACCGTCCATCAGAGAGAAGATTTCACTTCCAGTGCAATCGTCGACGATTTGGTCAACGAAGGGGGTAGGAAAGTTGTATTTAGGAAAATCTTTGTTGATATCCCTATAATCAACACAGACATGGATCGTACCTTGTTTGTTGTTAACCAAAACTAGTTTGGGTACCCAATTAGTTAAAGCCATGGGATAAATAAAGCTAGCTTTAATAAGTTTCTCGACTTCAAGCTTGATAGTGGTGGCTTTGCAGGGGTGGACCGAGCGAAGTCTTTGCCGGACGGGTTTAGTGCCCGAGTATGTCTTAATTTCATGTACAACAATATCGGGGTCAATGCCAGGCATCTCTTCATAGCTCCACGCAAAGATTTCATGAAATTCTTGGAAAAGTGACTTATATGTGACAACTTCATTGGTGGAACAGAAAGCTCCAATATGGACATTTTCAACAACTCCAGGTTTGATAGAGATGTTGACGGGGATGGTGGGTGAAATGTTGCTTAAGTTCCCTTCATATAACACAATGTGTGTGGAGTCGGTAATCGAAGTAATAGCGACAATGGTCGACGGGGTCGAAATCCATTAGTAACTCTCGAGTGTGTGTGGTTCCAGGAAGAGAATGGAATGATGATGTCCATCGTCCCAAGGAGTGTCTTCCATGGACATAACCGACATGATCATCTCATCTGTGGGAAAAATTAGGTGAAAAGGATCAGGAGATGAATCACCGAGAGAGGGGGTAGAGGGGGATGTCGATTGAATGGCTTGATAGGCAGATTCAATCAGACTTAAATCTATCTAGTCGCCATAGTGAGAATAATCACTAGGTTTAGGTATTAGCCATGGGTTAGAAGATGAATGGGTTTCACGAATGAAGGTGGAGATCATGTTGATCAAGGAAACCAGAGGTGGTAAAATGTTGGGTGGTGGGATTGGGAATGTACCCATCAGAGTGGAATATTTTAGTATACCCACGCCAACATTATCATATCTAGGGGGTGTCTTTGCAATAAAAGGTATGTTGTTGGTACGTGTGTCAGAGTTGAAGAAGGATAGTTGGTCTACGGTAACTTCCTTTCCCTGATGTGGAAAACATACGACACGGAAAAGAGTGGACACAACTACACACATGGAATCAATCTAGTTGCGGCTGAGTAAAAGGTTATAATCGAGAGGTGAGTCAAAGACCTCAACTTCTACACCAACCAATTTTCCTTCTAACATGATGGGCAACAAGGGGAGGACACCGTAAGGTTTAAAGCCAAATCCATTAAAGGCTTTGAGCGTGTTGTGTGATTCAGTTAAAGGAGGATATCCAATGGCTTTCCAACAAGCGACAGACATGACACATGTCGAGGCAACCTCGTCGATAATTGTTCTACAAATTTTCTTGTCAGTGACAACAACTTGTATTTGAAACGCGAGCTGAGGGGGCAGACTTGGAATGTGATATTCCAAGTAAAAAATTATTAAATTCGTATCTGTAGGATCGATTCCACCAATAGCTTTCAACAGTGCCTTCCGTTGAGTACGAAAACTCTGGAGGACTTCAAGGGATGACATCGCGGATGGTGCTTGGGCTAGATCCTCTACAATAATGTAGTTCTGGGCAGCATGTGCATGAGGCTTGAAAGAAGACTTTCTAACAACACCCTTTGGGGGAGGGCGAAGAACTGTATCTATGCTCGGTCATTCGATATGAAGAGGACTATTGGTAGGTGGAGATGAGGGATATTGTTGGACCAACAAAGGTGGTATTTCATCAAATTTCTCCTTGGAGGAAGAATAATCTTTGGCTCGAGTGGTAAGTGTGATGTCATTTTTCTTTGAATCACCATTACACATTAGCACATAGGAAGTAGTGGAGGGGGAGGGTTGGTCATGAATGACCAATTAGGCTTGTTGTTGAGAAGGGAAGGGTTGTGACAACACGGCTAGTGTAGGTGGTTTCGGGGTCCCTTGAAGGAACTTAGTAACCTCGACCCGTCTTGGACAATCCTTAGTGTAGTGATCATCACCACAGATAAGACAAGGGTATCGGGGTTTGCGCTTATCCTTATTTTCAACAGGTTGTGTTTTGGTCTTCTCAGATTGCGGATTATTTTTATCCTCCTTATTCTTACCCTTCCATTTTTTGGATTTGTTCTTTACAGAAGGGGTAGATTAAACAGAGTTCACCTCAAAAGTCTTGCCGGCAGGAAGAGTAGGAGACAGATCATGTTGAACATTAGAAGCAACAGACTTGGGGTTGGTGGTAGAGGCTTGTGCAGAGTGGGGTTGAGCATGGAAAGTGCCAATCACACCATCAACCATGAGCAGCAACATGAGTAGTTGACGTAGTGGTAGTAGAAGAATGAGGTGCATTAGGGAGAAAATCGTAAAGAGTACCCATTTGTGAGTAAACGAGGTCGAGGTATTGAGCACGACTGATTTCCTGTTCTTCTGTGACAACTCCACCCATGGTGATGTCATGAGCGATTTCATTCACGAATGATTTCGTGAACCACTCTGCCAGTAACTGATCAGGAATCTCGAGTTTGATTAGACGTCATCTCTGTCTCCACTCATGAATGTGATCAGATATATGAGTGGCTTTGGTTTTCTTGAAAGAACTCAAAATATCGGTTCCCGTTTCGTAACAAATTGATAACTGGTAGTGGGTGAGGAAATCCATGTCGAAGGTATTAAAGTCAGTGAAGAAGCCTCGTGGTAATTCTATATACCACTTCGCGGATGAAACCATGAGAGTTCACTAAAAAAGACGTAATCGAATAGAGTCATCCATCAAAGAATTGGATGAACACCAAAGGTGGAAAGTCATTACATGATTTTTCGGGTCCTCTCCCAGTTTACCATCGAACTTAGGAATGTCGGATGGTAGTTTGGCCGGTATTACGAGCCACTGAGGAGAGTGACTGATAGGATCATTTAATATTCTAGATAGATCATGGAGGTCCAGGGTGGCTAAGAAGGGTAATTGTCTATTCACGTGGGGGTACTGGTGACTTTGGGGAGGAACTCCCGTAGGTATACCAGTAGGACCGTAAGTAGTTTGCATATAATGCAAAGATCCGGGTAGATTCGGTTGTTGGTGTGGAGGCATGTAACCTATCGGTTTGTACTGGTTAGGGTTGTTCCCTTGAATAGGGACATTGGGTTGAGCGTTCAAACCCCAAATGGGATTGGATGGACTGGGATATGGTTGGCCTGTACTAGGGGGTATGAAAGAGCTAGCTTGAGGTTGTTTCCCCCCAGTCAGTTGAGGATTATTTTGGGTAAGATAGTTTCAATATTGGGCCAAGGCTGTAGGTATGTTCTGTCCATAGGGTGGGGTAGGTGGGGGTTTCTCTCCAATCGGGGGTTGCGTCCCAATTAGGATTTGACCTCCAAAAGCAGATTGCATTTGGCCTCCAGGGTGAAATTGTCCACCAACATGAATCTAGTAATTAGGTATGAAAGACTGGGTGATGCCACTAGGGTTAGTTCCTCTGATAGGGGATGGAAGAGACCCTCTGGAAGGGGGCCGAGGAAGTTTTCAAATAAAACCAAGAACAAGATTGTGCCCAGAAGGAGTGGAGACTTCAGGATTTCTGGATGGGACTTGGGTAGGAACGGGAATAGAAGCATTCAACGCATGATATCTGGGGGGATGTGTTGGGGTGAGTCTAGGTGAAATCGGCATGCCAATGGGGGCTTAGCTAGCCACCGTATTCCTGGTGGGAATGGTCATAATATTTGGGACCATTGTAGAATGGGCCATCTGAAGGGGGATGGTCGAGTTGGGATCCGCTAACTAGATGTCGGAACCTCTGAATATATAGGTAGTTGTAATGAGAGTATGTTCTATATCATATGTTTCGGGTATATCGTACTCGACGAATATATCGACACTGGTGTCGGCACCAAAAATATCCCGTCTCAGAATGTGAGTAGACAAAAAAGGATCCTGACCTTCAGGGCCTATGAACGATCTGGTTGGTACTCCAGAAGTTTCAACAATAATATCTCTGGAAGAATTTACCCGAAGGATACATCTCTCAGAACTGTGAGGAATTTGAAAAGACTCTAGAGAATAAGAACCTTCCACTCATGGAGTGGCAATGTCTTGGACCTCACTTTGTTGAGGAGAGTCCTCCAGTGGGTTGGTTGGTAGGCAAGGTTTGAGAACCTCCCAGATCTTCTAGGGGTAGTCCTTGCATTCTATGTGAGCAGTGTGGAGGGTCAATGTTGGTGGAGCTAAATATATTACAAAAAAAACTCAATGGCCAACTTATGGAAACAAACAGTGCATGCTAGTAAAATCTAAGAATCAAAACCAAGCAAACAAGACTTTCCTATTTCGAAGTCACTAGTTGGTGATGAAATCCAACGTTGCGACGTCGAGACAAGAAGGGGCTGGGCTAGGCTGGAAAAGTTATGTTGATGACCTGCTTAGCAGACTTACACCCTGGTGCAAGCTCCCACACATAATCATGGGTATACCCTCCAAGGAGCCTGAGTGAGTCTGGCCAACGTCGATTCCAGGGACTGTGAAGACTTACCCCTCCACAGTCACCCTGTGTAAGACCATAAGAAGATAGGCTACTAAAGTTACCACAAACAACAATGATGCTTGGGGAAATAGTTGACAGTCTGATCCACATGCAAGGGTATGGTATCTAGCCCAAAATCAATTTGAGAGGCTTCCCCTCATCATTGTGGGTATACCTTCAAGCGACCCCCGTAATACATGCAATCTCTACACTGAGATCAACAAAGCAGGGTGAGTAACTCTATCAATCTCAATGCGACCTCAAGTTTGGCCCTTGTGTGAGAAGTTCTTCCCAAGACAAAATGTTGCAAATGGAATTTGACACTCCCTATCACAAGATACTATTGTGTGTTTTTTTCTTTGGATAATGTGTCTCACTGCCTATTCCAAATCTCTAGCCTAGCTAATGTTGGTGTAAAAGAGTCCTAGAAAAGGTTACTAGTTGAATTTTAAAGTTTCGCAATATTATTAAAGGTTGTTGTTACTCAAGAGGGAGATGGGAATCTAACCAATGTTGTGTAAGACTTTGACCCAATAATGCATAAATAGAAATGAATGATACAAACTTTCGTTCAATGAATTCTATCTACAGTAGGGAAAAATAATTTTTTTGGAACAATGCAAACTATGATGTACAATTTCCTTTTTGAATGTAGTACCAAACAATCATTAACAATGTAATTTCACTATTCGTTCTCTTTCAATATTTCAAATGCCAATATTATATGAATAAATGATTGCTTAAAAGACTTAAAAGACTCTAAAAAAAAATTTAGAAACCGAAAACAGGGATGGAACTAAGAAAGGGTAAGCAACCAATGAAAATAAAACACACAACAAGCACCCAAATCAATCTTTCAATGAAGATAAAAACACAAAATGACAAGAAAAGGTTTCTTCAAATGTGAACAAGAAATGTTTTTTTGATCATTAAGCAATCTAGAAGATCCAACCAACTTACAAATCCAAACCCAAAACAAAAACTTTGATCGAGCAAGCACTCGGACACAAGTCCAGAGATTATATCCTTGTCGATAAAAACAAAGATAAAAAATAGATCAAAAGAGAGGTGTTTAATCTTCGAAATCAATTAAGATCAAGTAGGAACAATCAGAAGCACTCAAGAACTAGTATTAAAATCCCTTTCCAGCTGATTGAAGCAGAAACTGGGCAATAGTAGAGGTCAAGACCCAATCCAAAAAGTTTTCAAAAGTCATCGCGGGCAGGCAGTATAACGCAATGCAGAAATGAGTGATTTACGCAAACCAATAGTCATGCAGGTCGCGGAAATACCGCACTGAAACAAACCAACAGGGTGCGGAAATGAAACGTTTCCGTAGGCTACCAATAGGGTGCAGTGCGGACACGTTTCATAAAATAGAAAATTTTTCAAAAAGGACAAAGGGTCTCAGAAAAATTTTAAATCCAGTGAGTCTAAATGGATCTCCCATAGACTCAGACACTGAAACATAATCTAAAATATAGGCTATAAGCAAATGGCCAATGAAAAACCACAATCAAGTTGTCTCTCCCATTGGAGTCACCAATTTTGTTAACGGGTAAATCGGTATATGCGAACATGAACTAAACCCCCTAGATCCACCTGGATCTAGAACAAAACAAGACAGAACAATACGCTTTCCCTAGATTACGATCATTGAATTTAATTACCAAAGGAGGAATAGATAACATACCTTATGAATCGCTTCCTTATGTCTTTGTTGATCCTGCTTTGCTCCAATGCTCCTGTGAGATCAGATCTGTAATAACACAAATCAACTAATGTGAAAGCAACAATAGTGAAATTCAATGACAACCTTAACATGTGATCAAGGAGTCATGTAATAAAATATCGATCATTTTATGGGAAAGAGACATGCCACCGTATTATATTAATGAAAGTTAGAAGATAAAATTTAATCGCCTTGATGTTGCAAGTTCCCTTTCAGTGGCCCTTCATTCTGACACACACATACATTTGCTCCGATATTTGCATGAAGATTTCTCTCAAAAACTTGATGGATGAATGGAGACCTCAAGCATCACTTGAAATAGGATTCTTCACACAAACTTCAATCTATTCTCTCTTCAGTCTCTATGCTTCTTTGTGCTTGCACCTCTAACCTTTTCCATGAGAAGCCTATCATTACATAGGAGAAGATGAAGTGGTTAAAGAGATGAGGATGATCCCATCAAATTAGAGAAGTCAGTAGGATCATAACCATACGGACGCCACCTCATATTTCCAGAAGATTCCACTTCTAGAAGCTGCTAGAACTTCTTTCCTCTTTAGTTTTAAAGTGCTCCGCGACCTACCTATATAGCATCCTATGAAAATCCCGTGGACTGGCTATAGTGAAGCATGCGAAAATCAGGGATTTTCGCACTGTGTAAAGGGAGCTGCCCGCAGTGCCTTATTACTAATTAACTAGAAAATAATTTGATTTAAAATTCGAAAGTTATTTTCTAAGTTACCGTTTTGGGAAAGATTGTATTTTCATGAAGTGGAGAATGTAAAGCTCAAAAGTTCAGAATTGTATGTGTTCCAACATAGGCTCCATTTGGGGATCATGTCTCTCTGTGAGACGAGAAAGAACGGTAGACTAAGTGCCTTTATTGGGTAAATGGAGTCATTATTGCATTTATGGAAAACACCTTTAGGGATTAATCATACTGATTAAAAATCAGCTTCAACCAAACCTCAGAAAACCTTCAAAACACACCTAATCCTTTATCTCAAGTTAGGCTATTTAAAATTTCCCTTTCCTAAAAATGAGTTGTATTTTCTTAATATAATCAAAATAACTTTAGCCGAAATATCAGATTTTGATCGATTTCATTCACATCAAGGTTAAGTATATGTAACATATTATTTAGGGGATCTCTCGTTGGTTCAGAATGTAAATATTACTGGAAAGAGAATTAGATGTCAGAATATGTCATGTAGATATGTATGAAAACCATACAGATATCATAGACGTTTCTTCACTTCCAGCGAGCCTGTTCAGTACCCCGGTGAAGTTATCTACTTCTCCCATTGAATTTCCCTTCACCACTTCAATTAGTACTTTTGCATTTTGCTAAGATGAGGGCAATCATTTTATGAATTTCCTTTCATCATCTCTTTTTGGACAAAATGGGGAAAATCATATTATGAATTTACTTTCACCATATGTCTTATATTTTCAATATTTAGAAGTGGGGCAATCAATCTGTATGTATCATACAAGGGTTGATATTTGCTTACAATTTTTCAAAAGGAAGTTCTGTCATAATTTTTTAAGCATGCTCTGAAACTAATTTTCTTCCAATCTTCAATACACCTTCACCTATAAGGAAGATTTTATAGGGATTTTGAATTTCAGGGATCAACCTTGAGCGAATTAGTTAGCTTAAAACTAGATAGAAGAGCTAAATTTATCAGGATTATCCTAGACATACTTTCTTTCAGTTAAAATCGGAGGAACATAAAGATTTTCGCCTAATCTCATTTTGAAGATATGTTTTTAAGTTTTCAGAGTCAAGGTGAGATTATTTCTTTCTATCAAAACTAAGGAAAAGTAGTGGAAATCAGAAGAGGATAAAATCTCGGAGATAGGCAGAATAAAACTGAATGAATATTCAGAGGGTTTGATGCAAAATAATTTCATCCCCACACCAATTTGTTTATTGATTCTCAAACTTTCTTTCAAGCCTTTTTTATTCTTATTTTTTATTTTATTTTTATTTCATTTTTGTTTCATTCAGAGAAGGCTTCAGAATTAAGATGTAATTTCATACTTCTCTAATCTTTGATCAGGTGACAATATCTACATGATTTAGACTCCCTTTACATTCACTAAAATTTTCTCAAACTTTTAGTTTGAACAAGTGGGGTAGGAGTTCATACCTCAGATCTTCTTTGTATTTTCAATCGAGTAAATCATTAATTCATCACCTTTTTTGAGAGAAAACAAATGTCTTTGAAAAATGAGTGTTGGATTCCAATACATCCTTATCCCTCAACTAACAATAAGTATTACGCACGGGAACAAACTTGGGAAACGTCAGAAAATTACGCAAAATAGAAATGATATTTGGTATATATGTTTTTATATTTTTGTTTTGATGATATCAAGTAAACCTAGTTTATTTATAGTAAAAGTAAAATTTGGATAATTTACAAAAGAAAAATAAAATTGCAAACCGAAACATGGAAACTGAAACCGGTATATACAATGTGTTATCACTCCAAGAAACTCCTTAGGGTTGTAGGCTAAGGATGCTTGGTAACTTAAGAAATCACTAATAATCAAGTGTTTGGAACAATGGGATAACTGAGAAGGATTAGCAAAAAGACAACATGGCATGCCTCTAAATAAACCAGTGCTTTGAGAAACTAGATATGAGTTATAGTAAATAATCAAGGTATGAAGAAAAACATTCAGAATAACCAAGTACAGATTTGTAGGGTTATACAAGAATATAAAGAAGATCTAATTCATATCCATGATCTATATCAGAAGATGACAGTTCTGAACAACTGAACTAAATAGAATTAAATAGAGAGTAATGGACAATGTGGACAGACTGATATATCATGACCAAAGAAAACTGTCATTCATATAGCAAGATAGTGTCAAAGTACATAGCCAAAAATGTATCCAGAATTGAACCCTGTGTCTGTCTTAAGTCTGTAGCTTTATAGCTTTACATCACAGTTCTCAGATCCTAAAACAATGGATCTGATATTCTAAAAGCAGAAAGTAAACTATATTTACAAAAAACTAGGAAGAGATCCTCAAGATGAGGTCAATCCATATATAAGAGTAGTAGATTGCTAATGAAGTGCAGTTTTAGCCTCCCAAGGCTGTTCGATTTGGTCCTCCAAAGATAAAATTTGAATTTGGTGAAGTGTACAAAAACCCTGATATTCTGCCTTTGAAAAAGATGCCAAATGTAGTTGAAAAACCTATTTTTGACCTTATCCCTCAAAACTAGCCTTTGAATTAGACTTGATAATTCAACACCTGTCCATTTGAAGTGGTTTCAAACCATTCAAACTCAAAAAATCCCAATCTGGGAAAAAATTTGCTTATTCTGGCTGTGACAGGCTTTCACCAGCTAATTTACCCGAAAATCTGCTCCTTAGCTGGTGAAAGGCGGAGCTTTCACCAGCTAACTAGAAAAATTCAAGACGGGTTAGCTGGTGAAAGCGCAGATTTTTTTAAAATCAAATTTCTCAGTCATGGAGAGTCTTTTTTGCATGCTTAAATAGTCGATCGACATCTACAAATCCTAAGCTTTCCAATGGTGCTTTCAAATCTGTATTTGGATCCCGGGACACTAGTCAAATGTTCCCTACAAGATTAGGCATCATTCTTTCAAAAATGCTAGTGCATTTTTTATCGGTAACCTCTGGCTCCAACTGGGATGGAGACCTCCCTGCGAGGTCTCCAAGAACCTGGTAGACCATGTGCCTTTAGTTTTAGGCATGGAGTCATTAAGCCTTTACAATTTATCATCTGGCTATTTTCCAAAGTTTGTTGTTGGCAGATTTCATGACTGTCATCGTATTTTGAGCATCCTTGTTGTCCTCCGTGGAAAAAGCAAACTGATCGAGATTGAACATCCTCTTTTGATTAATTATTTTCATAGCCTCCTTGTCCACTGTATGTAGTTTTCCTAACCATTGCATCTTCGTAAATACTATCCAATGTGAGATTGTCAAAATCACTAGCCAATTTACTATCAATCTGACTAGAATTATTATGGTGGGTGTAGTGACACAGGTCATTTCCTACTCAACATCATCAAGTTCCATGCCTCAGTTACTCTTGCCTCACCTTCCGTCTATGTGGTAAGTTGGTCAAGTGAAGCTCCAACCTACTGAGTCAATAACTGTTGTGTATACCGAATTACTGCACCCAAGACTCTTGGTGTTGGCAAACCTTCAACAACTGAAGATAAACCTGTTGATCTAAAACCCTCTACTTCATTTGCTTTTAAAGGTACTGGTTTTTCTCATTTACAAATTGACATGATGTAGAAATATCCGATTCATGAACTTGATTTTCTACTTAATTACACATTCCTTCCTCTGTTACTTGCAGTTGACCTACAACTCCCTGGAATTGTCTCTGCAGATGGTCCTGAAGCTTGTGGATGTCAGTCTTTTGAGACTCAATTTGAGATAAATGACTTTCACTTTATTCTTTTAAGGAACCAACATCTTCCTGCAAACAGACTCTGAGGACTGATGAAGCTTTGGCTCCCATGATTTTTTTCTCTGTTTGCAAATGATCAAACATTAACTCAGATTCTTGTGCTTAATCTCCCGTAGCTTATTTCAGTTGGCCTTCCATACATAACTCTCTCCTCTACAGTGTCATTCTTTTCTCCATGCGTATCACCTCCTATTTCTGCATGTGATTTATCTAAGTTTTTACCATTTGAAGCATTACCAAAATGCACAACCATTTCACTTTCCTCTTCCATACTTTGGCCAGTTGGAAATTTCACAATATGATGACCATCAGACGCAAGTCCACAAAATTCAATGTTTTCAACCAAGGAACTAGGCTTGGCCATGTCCTCTAAATTTGCAAGAGAATGAGATATTTCACTTCCCACTAATGTATCTGTGCCATCGATTTCTTTATCAGGCAATGAAATAGAAGGCTTCTGACTACAATCATCAACCAACAGTGATGTTGAATCATTTGTGGCGGGAAATGTTGAGCCACCTTTGTAGGCACTAATGGTTACTATATTATCTTCTAATTTCTCTACTGGCTCAACTCCTCCAAGTTGCATTAAGTTTCTATGATCAGTGCATAATTGCACAGATACTCTATCTGCTTCTTTTTTCTCTTCAACAGGTGCAACCTCTACAAATTTGTCCTTGGTAGTTTGACCACAGTTTTCACCTTCAACCATTGAAACAACAAGAGTTGTCTCCCCTGCATCTGTAACATGGACTAACACTTTTCCGTTAAGTACAGTGTCATTGTTGGACTGGGAATTCTGAACATCTTTTTCTGGTGAACATCTTTCAGCACCCCACTTGTTTTGCACCTAGGGCAAAACCAAGTATTTTCAATTGTACACTCTAGGTTAAATTCAACACAGACATCATGATACCAGAGATCAAATGAGTCACATGCAACAGAAGTATCAATAGATGAAGATTCCTCCTCTTTTGTAGTAACTCCAGCTCGTATTCTGCAGCCATCTCCATCCAAACAAACAATTGCATTTTCGTCAATATAATATGATGGAAAGGAAAGTGCATTGTTCTTCCCATAGAGATACCAATTTTGATCCCTCTCTGTTTCTTTGCAGTAACCACCATATTATGTGCTGCCAGACAGAGTATAGGACCCGTGTGGCCTGTAAAATACTGTAAAGCCACATTTACACCAATTTTCTATTGTAATCCGCCTTCTTTAACATAAGGATTTGGACCATTCCATCTTTTAAAGTTTCATCTCACCACTACAAAATCCATATACTAAAGCAAATGATATACTGGAATTATCTGAAATTGTATGAATGGAGGAATTGAAATGCAGACACTCCGAAAGGACATCGTAACATTGTGTCAAGCAATTATCCTACCTGGGGATTCTGCAATTCCTTTGTGCTTTTATTTCAAACAAACTCCTGTTAAAAGTCACCCACTTTGAGAAAGATTTCTTATTATCTGGGTTGTTCCACAAATAAGTTCTTAAAGTGCTCGACACTAGCTTCAAATCTTGTTGTAAAACATACATGAATCCTATGCACTAGAATCTTATTTAGCACCGGGTCTTCATAATCACCTTCATGCCTTGCTCATTGAAATAAGGTTGTGATACAAAGGGAAAAACCTTCTTTCGAAAAATGTATATGTGGAGTAAGGAATTAGAATAAAGATAACAACAAGAAGTGTAATGAACCAGCTCATAGGACTGGGGCCACAAGCTTCAGTAAGAACTTTTTATATTAATTCCCTTTCAATTTTATACGCTATCTGTCAAACTATCAGAACGCATCTATACTTCATCAAATCCGCCACGTGCACATCTTATGCCTACAAAATCGGGCATCTGGACTCGGTGTTTGTATGCAGACTTGTAACTAAATATCCAAAATGGAAGAATGCCATCTATCAAACTATCAGAATGCGTCTATACTTCATCAAATCTGCTGCGCGCACATCTTCTTCCTGCAAAATCGGGCATCTGGACTCAAGCCATCCTATCCCAAATTTTGAAGCCAGCTGGTCATCTTATCTATGTCAACATTTCTCTTTGATTCACACCATTGCCAAACAGTAGTTGAGCCTTTCCCATTTACATTCCTCCTTACCGTCTGCTGCCACTGAGTTCTGAGAATGACCTATTTGAGATATTGGTTCTGGAAGTCAATGATGCAAGTGGGAGTCGAACCCTGGTCGATGGTTATCTCAACGGAATACTCACCAGTTCTCACGACGTTTAGCTTCCACCAAGGCAAATCACCAAATGTCTTTCCTCTTCTCTGTATTAATGGTCTTATCACTCAGTGCATCAACATCCTTTTCAATACAATCTGCTACATGGCTCAGCACAACATTACAAGGCTCTAGAAAAATCTATTCCCCCTCATCGGATATAAAAACTACAATCCTTGCGAGCAGAATCAAAAGAACTTAGATAATAGCAGGCAGAAACTTTTGTGGTGTAGAAAGAACTTCAGCTAGCTGCTTATCTCCATATGAGGTATGACCGAAATAATTCATCAAATGGGCAAGCAAACAGTCCACATCAGGCAGTCTACACCGCTCACAATTGCAAACCTCAACTTCTTTCAATTGAATTTTTTGACGAGCACAATGCCATTTTCCATTCTCTTGCCCGACAAGGGTCCCAGAACATAAGGTAAAGGTTGTACATGCCCTTTTTTGTGATTGGGATGATTTCTAGCATCATTGTTGCAACATCATTTTTTCCCTGGAAAAAGATTGGTTTGCGCCTAGGCCAATCTTGATCATCAGAATTGTGGATAATGATTTTCCCTTGTTTACAACCATCTGCCTCAGCAAGGTCATGTGTGCAGCAGAGAGCAGTAGAACTAACAGAAGTGGAACCCCCAATCATATCCCTGTCTTTTATTTCAAACACTATTGCTTCAATAAGTCTTGTATTATGCTCCATTTCTTCATGTCGAGATGCAAATTCTTTAGTCCTCTGGAAACTGATAGACTCAAATATGATAAATGACTTGGCCACTGTGGCATTTGTTCCACTATTGTTTATAGTGGCATAAATCCCCTCGCTCCTGCCATAAAAGAAGAATGAGTTCCCCTGTGAAGAAAACCTGTCGTTCTCATACTTGTGAATTGAAGCATTCGCTTCCAAGATTAACCCTGTTAAAACCAACAAACCCAAAATTTCTCTCCAAGAAATAGGATTAGTTTTCACTCTATTTGAATTTTGTATATACACACAAATATTTCCAGTTCTCCTTTTCCGAAATCCGCCGTAGTGATCAGATCACAGCTTTACTTATTTTGGGTAGCAAAGCTCCTTTTCAATGTCCAAATTTGATGGACAACTTACTTTCCTCCCCTGCCTTGCTCTGATTAGATGCAATTTTTGGGGAGCACTGAATTCCCATGGGCACATCCTCACATATTAACTCACCTCCTGTTATCCTCTTCACGTCTTTGTCAAGCTGCTCACAACATTTGTCTCTGATCTCATACTTGATGTTTATTCCCTTTTGATTTTGGAGTCATTGAAGAGAAATCCGTGTTTATCRCTTTCACCAGCTTGCTGGCCTCCGGGGAGTACACCTTAACYGTTGAAAATCGAKACTTTCACCAGCTAACATCAAATTAGCAACATATGTTAACTGGTGAAAATATTTTTCACAAAATTTAAAAAAAAACTTTTGAGGATCAATTTATTTCTAAGATAAAGTCTTAAATCCTATGTTTTGATACTTCTAAAATCTGGCGATCTTATCTGCCTACTCCTCCATTAACAATTTGCACTTCTTCTTAATCAGGTAAACTCATGCTTCCAATGAAGCCATGTAAGAAATTTACTTGCTGACAACATTCTTAATCTTGATCCCAAAGATAAAAGAATGCGTAGCCAACAGAGATGTGTTCCGAAAAAATGATAGGAACGACCTTCATCTGGCAAGAGTATCTTGATCTTTATACTGCTCAATGATTCCAGAAAATCAGCAATAGGATCAATAAAATAGTAAAGGAATACCTCTTCAAGCTTCTGTTCTGTCTGTAAACGAAAATGATGTTGTTGGCTTTCCTCTTTGATCTCAATGATGAATGTGAATTGCTCAACCTTTGCCGGAGAAAAATGCATACTCGGTTTCTGATCTGAGCCATTCTTTTCTTCACCT
>JASDQU010712745.1:26021-37564 GCA_032191745.1 Picea mariana
AGTTCTTAAGTTGGAATTATTGCATGTAAATGTCAAGAACTGAAATTGCTTTGTGAAACTGAAAACTGTGAACATGAAGGCTGGAGACTTTGAAACAATAGATTGCAAGTTAAATCACTTAATTAGATTGTTGCATGTGAAAATAAAGCAAAGGAAATGACTTGCAGAAGATGAATGATGATTACTTAAGAGATTATGTAACCGGCATGTGCATGCATGTGTGTAAGATAAAGATTTAGATTATGTACCTTGCATGCAACTGAAAAATAGATTTAATCTAAGCCTCCATGATCTTTAATCTAGCATATGTTACGTTGGATCTACTCTAGATAATTTTACCTTAAGCATGTATGTAGATATCAACGATGAAATTAGCTAAGCTAAGATCTGAAAAACAGAAAGGAAATCTAACTAAAGCATGCAAAGTAAAGACTCAAATGGGAAGGCAAGTCACTTGGGTACAACTCCTTTGGGCTTGCATTTATAGTATTTTAGAGAGAAGAGAAAGAACATAAATTGTTACCACTTCAAGGACTTATTTTAAGGGCGTGTTGTGCTTGAAATCGGGCAGTATGCCCTCTTGTCCTGGTAAGAATCTGCAAAAATCAGCAAGTTATTGCTTGCTGATTTGAACTGCAACACTCTCAACAAAGTTATGAGATTTATGTTTTTCAACAGAAACTTGACACATCTAAAAACCAGAATTTAATATTTGATTAAATGATCTATCTAAGTATGTTATATACCAAAAAATGAACGTGAAAGCATGATGAAGAAGGACAGAAAATGCTAATGAAGTTTGAGTGAAGATGAGGGTAGATTCATCCTTGAACCTATCCCAACAACTCCATAGAGATAATCTACAAAACTTAAACCAAAAGTGAGATGGAACAATAGATAATATCCTGCATGCATAGATAATACAACATAGTTTCTATTATAAGCATGCACAAAATATATAGATGGGAAACTACACTATTCCATCACCTAGCCTAATAAACTAATTTACTTGAGAAACTATTGACCAAAACACATAAAGATTCAAAATGATATCACCTCACAATAAGTGGCACATCCAGATTAATCTTGAACACCACAGTTCCTCCAAAGTTATTTATGTATTATTAAATGGGAAGAGGTTGTAGCAACAATGTTGCTACAAGATCTTCAAGAGCAAAACCAGTGAAGCAATGTGAAAGTAATGAGAGAGAGAGAGAGAGAGAGTGTGATGGGGAGAATTTGGTAGCATAACAATACTATGAAGAATGGTGATGAATAAGGGAGTAAGAGGTCCTTTAAATAGCTTGAGAATCTAAGGAGACCCCTCTTGGATCTTCAACAACTGTCAAACATCTAAGGGACAAGACTACTCAAAGAGGAAAGAAACCAATGAGATGAAAACCTTTAGGGTGAGGGGAAATGGAAAGAAGGTGAAGTGGAGGGTTAGAAAGCAAGCAAGGATAGGCGAATTTGGTAAGAGGAGACCCACGCATGGGTTGAAAGAGGAGTTACTTGCTCTAAAAGGAGATGTTTCCATCTCTACGTGAGACATTTCCAAAAACCCAAGGATAAAGCGTGAATTAATAAGGGAATGACGTGAGGATGAGGGAGGAGTTCGGTTGGATGTGGATGGCACACTCCCAAAAGGTATGTGAGAGGTGGAGGAAGGGACCCACATTTTCATCTAAAGAAAACTCCAATTTAAAAAGGAAAGGCGTGAGCTCTAGGGAAAGCGTGAGGGATGAGTGAGAGTTGAAGTTGGAGTGTGGAAGGAGTGTGGATTCCACACTCATGGATGATGTGGAGGGAAGGAGAGGCATGAGGAGAGGTGAATTTGGCAAGAGGAGACCCACGCATGGGTTGAAAGAGGAGTTACTTGCTTTGAAAGGAGGTGTTTCCATCTCTACGTGAGACATTCCCAAAAACCCAAGGATAAAGAGTGAGTTAAGAAGGGAATGAAGTGAGGATGAGGGAGGAGTCTAGTTGGATGTGGATGGCACACTCCCAAAAGGTACGTGAGAGGTGGAGGAAGGGACCCACGTTTTCATCTAAAGAAAACTCCAATTTAAAAAGGAAAGGTGTGAGCTCTAGGGAAAGCATGAGGGATGAGTGAGAGTTGAAGTTGGAGTGTGGAAGGAGTGTGGAGTCCACACTCATGGATGATGTGGAGGGAAGGAGAGTCATGAGGTAAGGAAAGAGGGACCCACACTTTAAATTTAAGAGAGCTTCAATATCTTATGTGGGAGGGGGGACGTACTCTCAAAGGGGGATGTATTCCCATATGTAATTTAATTAAAATGTGGGTAGAAAGGGTATTTAATGGCTAGGAATGGGTTAGGTGGGTTAGGTGGGGTCCCTCTCATTAACTTTCACCTTTACTTTACCTTATTTGGTCCATTATTACAAAAGTTACATTTTCCCATGTCATGGGTTTGGCAATTAAAATCGACGTTTTCCGAAAAAAACTCCTAAGTGGACAAAAACCCTAACAAAACTTGGCTGACTGAGTTGAAACTTGGTCCAAGGGTGTAGGGGGTCTCATTATCTTTCTTTTGATTACAAATACCCTTATCAAAAATTATGAGACCTAAGTTTTACATTAATTACCCAGAATTAATTAATTAATTAATTCCCAACTTTAAAAAAAACCTAGCTAGACTTGACGAAATTCCATGAAATTTTGCGTGTTGTATTACATGGTCATTTAAAACATTCCTAAACACTAGCTACCTAAGAATGCCTTCATTAGAATGCCTTTCAACACTTTGCAGGATTTATGGGGAGTGAAAAACTCAAGGGAGATTAACCTCCTGAGGATAAAAAACAATCAGTGAAAGGAACTCTCATCCAAAGGCACCTGACCTAACTATGATCCATGAAGACCTATTACAATATTAAACCATGCAGGGGTGAAGTAATCCTGCTTACAAAACTATGTTTGAGCAAAAAAATGCCCTGTAGAACCAAAAAGTCTTCGACATGTTTGCATTTGTTGATGCATATCTTCATGGTACATGGAGTTGACCCCCTAGTTGAAGAGGCGGTCAACAAAACTATGAGAACCAAATTAGCCACATATTCAGGTACCCCATGGAAGCCTTGAACTAAAATAAGGAAGCATATGAATGAAATACCTTCTGAACAAGAAAGGTAGTCCATCTATGGCATTAAAAATCCTTTTATTTAATGGGGTTCCCAAAATACCTCAGTATCATATATGCATACATGATCATCATCAAATAAAAGGAACCTAAACATTCTACGGTTAAATCCTTTTCAACATGCTAAATGGATGTAAAATAGTTATTGCCAAAAAAGGTCTGAGATATTACAAAATTTATTCCTCAACTACACTTACTAGGAAAGATTGAGTGTGTCTGGTAGCATTTGGGGCTTGCATCAATATTAGCCTCTTGATGTTCAAAAACCCCCATTGCACAATATAACTTTAATATAGCGGTCCTCGATTGGTCTGCTGCAAGTCCACCTGATCATTTTTGGGGATAGACCTGAATTCTTTTCACTTTAGAAGACATACAGTTGCATACTTATAGTGTACAATATCTTAGACAATTCAAAAGAAAAAAGTTATTCAATGTTTGGAACGAAGGCCAAAAATATTTACTGAAATTTCTCCATTCAAATTACAGAATTTGCAATAATTTTTTGATAGAACGAATAATTAAAAGCCAAAGCCTTACCAGGCCCTTGAGATCCTTCAGCACCTTCGTAACATTATCGAACATTCCCATTGTATTAGTCACAGACGCAAAAATTGGCTCTGTAACCATAGCCATGGCTCCTTTAATCTCATCTAAAACCTGAAAAACATGAACCACGACAGGGTTCCTCAACCTAACCAACTTAGTCACATCAACCCTAATTAAGTCGAGAAATGTTTCCTCCGTAGTTTTTGAAAGTTCGACCCTCTGCCTGGCTTCTGAGAGGACCTTCTTGTCCAATAACCATACACAGTCTAGGGATATTGCCCCTGTGCAATTCCTTTATGTCTCGATTGAGCCAAATAAAACTTCCATGCTAACCCCAGTCTACCCAACCTGACATGATCCATGAGCTCGTAGTCCTGTAGAGCCTTGGGTCCGGTCAATTCCTGTACCGTCGTCAACTCCATTTTCTCTATTACTGCTGCAGTTTTCGCTAGGGATTGCATCAAGCTCTTCATATCGAGCGCCATGTGATTCAATCACATTTGCAACAAAATAAATGATTTGAAATTTAAAAGAGATGGATACAAGGAGGATCAGATACAGGATACATGCCCGTCTAGTCTGAATGAATATAGGACAATCTGTATGGAATTCATAAATTAATTTTCATTCTTTTTTTTGGAAAAATAGGAGAAATAATAATTTCTTGGGTATAGAGAACAAAATCGTAATTATGATGAACATTGGAGCCCATAATTTGTTTTCGATAATACCGTTAATTTTATCCTTTTTGTTGTAATATTTTGTCAAAAATTGACCCCATATGTACTAGTGGTCCAAGCCAGGAAAGAGAAAGTGTATTCGATAGTGGAAGATTCTAAAGTTATTTTGGGGAGAAACTGGACTTGGGGTCCCTCTAGCGTGATGCTTAAGCAATGGAAAGTTGATTTTGATCCTGAACATGAAGTTGTGGTCATCATGAGGGTCTAGGCGACATTACCAGGGTTTTGAACAAAGGAAGCTCTGGAGGCTATAGGTAACAAATTGGGTGTCTTTGCTGGTCTTGAGCGAAATTGGAGTCAAAAGCCGATCACATATGGGATTGGATCCAGATTGAGGTGGATGTACGCAAAGGGATGGTGGGAAATATGGACTTCATGTTTGGGGAGCACACCTGGCACCTGAAAGCGGAATACTAGAAAATTCCTTTCCATTGTTTTGTGTGCCATGCTATTGGCCATGTTCAATCACAATGCAAGCAGTTTTCTCCCTTATTCAATCGTAAACCTAAAATATGGGAAAAAAAGAGTAGAGAGGTTTGAATCTTGGATGTGATGCAATATCTCCCCTTTGAGAGCAGCGATAAGAGGCAGCTTCAAATATGGATATGGTGGATGTAAAGGCAATGCAAGCACCCCTAGTAAGTGAAGTTTCCAAAGGTATTCTCTCTCCCCATCCCTCTCCCTGCCCCGATCCTTTAAATGTTTTTTCTGTTGCTTCTTCCCCTACCCCCTCCCCTCTTGTGCCCCATTCCAAGGTTTCTAAAAATCCTGAGGTTCACGGTACCCCCATAGGTTCCTTTCCTTCTTCCCAAGAGAAAGTTGGTGAGTCACAAATGGCTTATGTAGGAGAGATTCTAAGCAAGAATTCTCCTCCAGTTTCATATTTTGAGGTACCTCCCCATAAGAAAGGCTACACCCTGTGTCGGAGGGGCAGACAAAAGGAGGTTTCCCCTTCCAAAGGAGGGGTTTCCCTTGACCTGCCTCAATCCAATACAGTGGGCCGAAAATCCCCGCTTCTCAAGGCTCAGGAAAAGGTAATTTTGGAAATCAAAAAAGGCAAGCAAGCATCTATTGCCAAAGCCCTTAGAGCGAGGAATTCCCTGAAAATGCGCCCCTTATTATCATCCTCTCCTTTAATCGAAGAGGGGTGGGGGGCACCCATAAAAAACTTTCCCTTAAGAGGCTTCTTCTCATCCTCAATCCTAATGTGGTTTTAATCCAAGGGACCTTGGCTCAAAAATTGGTCGTTTAGTGCAATTAATATTGTTGGTCAATCAAGGGGGTTAATCACAGGCTGAAGTCTTGCTGGCAAAGCTTTGTCTTCTTCCTCCTACTACTTAGCTATCTCCACCAAACTGGAAATCAAGGATGTAGGTTTTTCCTTTTCTGTCATTAATGTTTATGGTCCTTATACTGACAGAATCCCCTTCTGGTAGGATTTGGCAAATGCAGGTGCTCTGAGTCACCCCCCTTACATTGGAAGGGGTGATTTGAATTTCACTCTCTCTCTCAAGGAAGTTTGGGGTGAGAACCCAAGGGTGGACTCACAAAGTGGTTTTTCTTATCTTTTATGGAAAAACATCATCTAGTGAATATTGAACCAGTTAAATTGGTGCCCACATGGCACAATTTTAGAACTGATAAGGAGGCAATAGCAAAAAGGTTGGACTGTTTCATGGCCACTAAAGTTTTTATGGTAGCAGTTGAGCTCCTCATGAACTAAATGGTGTGTGAGGGGGTATTTTCAACCACAGACCCATTATCTTTCGAATGAAGACCCATATCGAATCCCCTTCAATTCTGCACAAATTCAGTCCCCAATGGTTGGAAGAAGAGGACTTTATTTCCCTAGTCAAGGAGAGATGGAAGCATTTGGACTCCCCTTATATTGCCTCTTTAATAAGCCAGCTTGCAGAGAACCTCATCAAGGTTAAAAGGGCCATTAAGAAATGGATAAAATTCCACAAAGCTAGAACACTTCGGTAGGTTAAGGAGACGGAGGAAAAATTGGTGGCCCTATATCTAAAGCTGGATGATGGTCCTCTGACCATCTCTCAGCTCTTTGACTTTAAAGAATTGGGGAAAACAATTGTAAGTTCTTTCACTCTTTTCTTGATAAGGAAGAACAATCTTTGAGGTTAAAGGTTGGAGACAGCAATTATAAGTTCTTCCACCATTATGAGAATCTTCGGAAAAACCTCAACACGTTATGGGAAATAAAACCCGAAGATATTTTCACTCCCTCCTTCAAGCCCCGGTTGGTTGTCCTATACAAAAAAATTTGCAAGTAGTTTCCAAATTCCAAGCATTAATTATAGAAGATATGATAAATCTTTAGAGGAAGAAGTAACGGAGGCAGAGGTATTAGTTGCTCTTTCTTTCATGAAATAAGGCAAAATTCTAGGTACAAATGGGTTCACGTTGGAATTCTTTCGAGGATTCTACAACCTAGTAAAGGAACGCCTTCTTATGATAGTCAGAGAATCAGAAAGGTGTTGGAAGGTACTAGGGTCTTTCAATGCCACTTTTATTTTCTTAATACCCAAAAAGCGGGACGGAGTGTCCTTCGAGGACTATCATCCAATTTCTTGTTGTATTGTGGTGTATAAAATCATAGCAAAGGTGTTAGCAAAATGATTGAAGCCTATCTATTTCCAGATCTCTTAGATTGAGGAATGCCCTGAAAATGCCCCACTTATGATCATCCTCTCCTTTAGTCCAAGAGGAGTGGGGGGCACGCGTAAAAAACTTGCACTCAAGAGGCTTATTCTCATCCTCAATCCTAATTTGGTTTTAATCCAAGGAACCATGGCTCAAAAATTGGTGCTTTAGTGCAATTGATGTTGTTGGTTAGTCAGGGGGTTAATAACAGTCTAGAGTCTTGCTTGCAAAGCTTTGTCTTCTTCCTCCTACCACTTGACTATCTCCACCAAACTGGAAATCAAGGATGTAGGATTTTCCTTTTCTATCATTAATGTTTATGATCCTTATACTAACAGAATCCCCTTCTAGTAGGATTTGGCAAATGCAGCTGCTATGAGTGACGCCCCTTACATTGATAGGTGGTGATTTAAATTTCACTCTCTCTCAGGGAAGTTTAGGGTGAGAACCAAAAGGTGGACTTACATGTGGTTTTTTCTTATCTTTTATGGAAAAGCATCATCTGGTGGATATTGAACCAGTTAAACTGGTGCCCACATGGCACAATTTTAGAACCGATAAGGAGGCAGCTTCAAAAAGGTTGGGTCGTTTCATGGCCACTGAAGCTTTGATGACAACCGATCTCTTCATGAACTAAGTGGTGTGTGAGGGGGGTATTTTCAACCAAAGACCCATTATCTTATGAATGAAGACTGGTATCAAATCCCCTTCGGCTCCGCTCAAATTCAGTCCCCTATGGTTGGAAGAAGAGGACTTTATTTCCCTAGTCAAGGAAACATGGAAGCATTTGGAATCCTCTTATATTGCCTCCTTAATGAGCCAGTTCATAGAGAACCTCTTAAAAGGGCCATTAAGAAATGGATAAAAGTCTACAAAGCCCAAACACTTGGGCAGTTAAGGAGATGGATGAAAAATTGGTGGCCCTATATCTAAAGTTGGATGATGGTCCTCTAACCAAAACTCAGCTCTTTGAATTAAAGGAATTGGAGTAGGTCTATCACTCTTTTCTTGATAAGGAAGAAAAATCTTTGAGGTTAAAGGTTGGAGACAACAATTCTAAGTTCTTCCACCATTATGTGAATCTACGGAAAAAACTCAACACAATATGGGAAATAAAAACCGAAGATATTTTCACTCTCTCTTTCAAGCCCCAGCTGGTTGTCCTATACATGAAATTTTGCAAGTAGTTTCCAAATTCCAAGCAATAATTACAAAAGATATGAATAAAGCTTTAGATGAAGAAGTAACGGAGGCATATGTATTAGCTACCCTTTCTTCCATGCAACGAGGAAATATCCCAAGTCCAGATGGGTTCACGTTGGAATTCTTTTGAAGATTCTACAACCTAATAAAGGAACACTTTATAATAGTCAGAGAATCACAGAGTCTGGGATGGTACTAGGGTCTTTCAATGCCACTTTTGTTTGCTTGATACCCAAAAAGTAGGACGGAATGTCCTTCAAGGACTATCGTCCATGTTATCCCCATTTTGTTGATAACTAAGGATATTATGTCTTGAGGTCCTCGGATTGCAAATATGGAGTGCTGAGAAGACTACATGGCCAGGAGTACCCTTTTGCATAGTTGGAAACCCCTCTCACCATCACAGATGATCACATATTTCCAGATGGCATCCACCACATTAGCTGGCTTCTGGAAGGCAGTGGGCCTTGCTCCATGAGGTGAGAATCATTCCAATATTTAAGCCAATTGAGTATGTTGTATCTTAGATTGCTCTAGATTTCATAATATATGCTTGGCCATTATGACTTTCTCCCTACTTCACCTTAGTGGTTGACATTGTGCCCTAGTAAGTAGTCTTCCTTGGGGATGGGTTTGCTACTAGGAACTCCCTTAAAGATCCATCGTACCATTCCCAACCATACTTACCACTTTCAATCATTATTCCCCTCCATTTCCTTATCTCTTGGGATTTTAGGGTGTATTGACCCAAGAAGGCCTTGTATGAACCTTCCAGATGCTTCGTCCAGGGATCACCCAAGAAAGAAGTGAAACACTTATCTTTCAGTAAAGGAGACCCAAAATATAATAAAGAATGCTTAAAAGGTTAGTTGAAGGATAAGAGGTCTCATCATGAGCTGACCTATCACGTCCATGAATATCTAGTGGTATGACATTTCCATCATTTGGTCACCAAACCAGGGTAATGGTCTCAGTTGCATGGCTAAGAGAAAGGGGGTCTCTGTTAATATTATGGTAGCTTCGGGAGGTATGAACCTCTATTGTGACTTATGACAAGACTAGAATCCTTCGAAAGGAAGCAAAGAATTGAAGGAAACCCTAGACAAGTTGTCGGCTGGAAAAATACATTTAAAATGAATTTATTGATACCCAGAAGGAGAAGTCCGCCCCAGTTAGGCTGCCCAATTCACTATAAATATAGGGTGCCAGTTTTCATTATTCATCATCATAGTAGTTGCAGAGAGAGCTAAATATGCATAGGCAGTTGCAAGCAGCAGTAGTTTGGTGTGAAAGTTTCTGGGAGAGCTGGGAAAGTGGTGTGCTATCTTCTGGGTGGGATCATCTATTCAGCTTAGTTTCTATTTCTTGCTTGGTGCATTAGCCTCTCTTGGCTATTGTATTTCTACTAGGATTCTCTTCTTGGTCAAGGTCAAGGTGCTCAGAGGGTGGCTTCGACCAGTGGTTGGGTGACGAGGGTATCGTCAATGGTAAAATGAGAACAATCTTTTATATTCTAATAGGTTATGGGCCCACACCCCTTCAGTCAGCCTAAAATGATGGAAGGAAACATAGCCACTAGATATTGAGCTCGTTAAGAAACTGTCGCTAGGGTTACTAGCAGGAGCAACTTCCAAATCACTGTAGCTAGGGTTACTAGTAGAAGCAGTTGCAGAAACCCTAATTCTCAGATCCGGCACCTTGTGATGGAGTGCCTCGCTCAAGGAGAAGATATTCAAATGCACCCTAACTCAGCGCACCTATTGACTCTCTCAGAAGATAGAAATGACGAAGTTGAAGGTTTGGATCAAGGCATGACCAATTACCAGTCAACCGAAGACCTGTGTGAAAAAATCAGTGTCTTACACTACTCAGCACTTACTAGTACAATTGAAGACGATATGTGGATAATTGACAGTGGAGCTTCTAGGCACATGATGGTAGATCAAGCTAGACTCTCAAGTTTCAATGAGAGAAAGACATCGTACAAAGTGGAGCTTGGAGACAAAAGAACTTACCCCATCGAAGGATTTGGACAAGCCTCAGTTAAGCTAGAATCAGGTAATCATGTTCACTTAAGCAATGTTTTATATGTACCTGGTTTAGAAAAGAATCTTGTATCAATATCATGTTTAGAAGACAAAGGGAACATAATAGCCTTCATAGATGGAAAGTTGTTATCATGGCATAAGAATTCCAATATAGAAGATGCTAGGGTTATTGGAAGACGTGAAGGAAATCTGTATAGACTACTAGAACAAAATGAAGAAGCTCTAGTACATGACGAAGCCAATCCTAATGAGCTTTGGCATAGAAGGTACACTCATATTAATTATCAAGCATTACCTTTCCTCAAAAATATGGTTGAAGGAATACCAGAATTGAAATCCACACACGAAAGAATTTGCAAGGGATGTGCCCTTGGGAAGAATATCAAGAAACCATTCCCAAGCAACAACAACAGATCTAAGAAAACCCTAGATCTAATACACTTAGATGTTTGTGGACCAATGTCAGTCAGATCTCTAGGAGGATCTCTTTACTACGTAACCTTCATAGATGACTATTCACGAAAGATGTGGTTGTACCTACTAAAATCAAAAGACGAAGTATTCAACAAGTTCCAAGAATTCAAGGTAGAAACAAAAAACCTTACAAACAAGAAGATCAAGACATTAAGAATAGATAATGGAGAAGAATACACCTCAAAGGAGTTCGTTTCATTCTGCAAATCAGCAGGGATTAGGAGGGAGCTAATTGTTCCTCATAATCCTCAACAAAATGGTGTAGCGGAAAGAAAGAATAGATCTATCGAAGAAATGGTAAAATCCTTATTGAATGATCAAGATCTATCCATGTTTCTATGGGGAGAAGCAGCAATGATGAAAATATATGTACAGAACAGAAGCCCTCATCGCATATTGAAGGACATGACACCAGAAGAAGCATTCTCAGGTAATAAACCTAACGTAGAAAATCTAAGAATATTTGGATGTCTAGTTTACTCTCATATTCCCAAAGATAAAAGAAATAAACTAGAACCCTCAGGAATGAAGGGGATATTCGTGGGATATAGTGATTCATCCAAAGCTTATAGAATATATATTCCTAAACAACACAAGATAGAAGTAAGAAGAGACGTAACATTCAATGAAAGGATGGCCTTCAGAAAATCTATTGAAGAAATTATAGAAGAAGAAGAAATTGAAGAACCAAATGAAGAAAACACAGA
>JASDQU010712746.1:6831-27284 GCA_032191745.1 Picea mariana
CTCAATAGAGATCTAGAGGAGGAGGTTTACATGAAACAACCTGAAGGATTCCCCTCTAGTGATGGTGAGCAATTGGTTTGCAAACTCAAGAAATCCTTATACGGTTTAAAACAAGCATCCCTCCAATGGTATTTGAAATTCCATAATGTAATTTCTTCTTTCGATTTTGTAGAAAACATTATGGATCAATGTATATACCTGAAGGTTAGTGGGAGTAAAGTTTGTTTTCTTGTTTTATATGTGGATGACATTTTGCTAGCAACCAATGATAAGGGTTTGTTGCATGAGGTGAAACAATTCCTCTCTAAAAATTTCGATATGAAGGATATGGGTGAGGCATCTTATGTCATTGGCATTAAGATCTATAGAGACATATTTCGAGGCATCTGGGGTATGTCTCAGGAAACCTATATTAATAAAATTTTAGAGAGATTTCGAATGAAGGATTGTTCACCAACTATAGCTCCCATTGTGAAGGGTGATAGGTTCAATTTGAACCAATGCCTGAAGAACGATTTTGAAAGGGAACAAATGAAGAACATTCCATATGCTTATGTTTTCGGAAGCCTAATGTATGCTCAGGTCTGCACAAGACCCGACATTGCATTTGTTGTAGGAATGTCGGGACGATATCAAAGTAATCCAAGTATATACCATTGGAGAGCTGCAAAGAAAGTAATGAGGTACCTTTAAGGAACCAAAAACTACATGCTTATGTATAGACAGACGGACAATTTGGAAGTAATTGGCTACTAAGATTCTGACTTTGCTGGATGTGTTGATTCACGCAAATCAACATCGGGATACACTTTTATGATGGTCAGTGGAGCTGTATCATGGAGGAGTGCCAAGCAAACCTTGATTGCCACTTCCACTATGGAAGTCGAGTTCGTCTCCTATTTTGAGGCTACTTTACATGGTGTATGGCTTAAGATTTTCATTTTTGGGCTTAGAATTATGGATTGTATCTCTAAGCCATTGAGAATGTATTGTGACAATTCAGTTGTTGTTTTTATGGCTATAAACAAAAAAAGTGGGAGTTGAAATAAACACATCAACATTAAGTATTTATCCATAAGGGAACGTGTTAAAGAAAAGAAAGTGGTCATTGAGCACGTCAGCACTGAGTTGATGATCGCTAATCCTTTGACTAAGGGCATGCCACCATTTAAATTCAAGGAGCATGTAATGAATATGGGACTTGGTTCCATTATGTAGTTTCTCATTGTATGGACAATGTTATTTTAATGAAATTCTTAATTATTGTGATGTTTTCCTCATATTTATGTGCACCTTAATTTGATTTGAGAGAATTCATCTGTGTAGGACCAAGAATAAACATAAGGTTTATTCATTAAGAAATTGTTGCCACATAAATTATAAAAGACATAAACACATAGTAATACATGGAAGATAATACTCATCATAAGAGGACTTATCACCATGATTCATGTATCTATTACTTAATACAGATTATCAATAGGTTTTAAGATGAGACATTAAGATTGGAAGTATGGACCAAGTGGGAGAATGTAAGCTCCCTTAACCGTATTGAACCGTCAGAGCTCATTCAGAAACCAACCAACCGGAACCGTATTCCCCTTAACCGTATTGAACCTCCGATAGCTCATTCGGAAACCAACCCGAACTGTATTCAACTGCCACAGCTCATTCGGAAACCAACCAGAACCATTTTCTTGTTGGGAGCTTCTGGAATGGTCCATTACTCCATCTACGGTTCTCTACCTAGATATGGGGAACAGTTAACACGTAGCCAACAGAAGCTTGATGGAAGCTTGGCTATAGAGACTTTTGTTTGGTCCCCAAGCTTGCTT
Source organism: Picea mariana (assembly GCA_032191745.1). Lineage (NCBI taxonomy): Eukaryota > Viridiplantae > Streptophyta > Pinopsida > Pinales > Pinaceae > Picea > Picea mariana. Next base: position 8,667 of record JASDQU010712746.1, read on the forward strand.
AATTCAAGCAATTCTCTTCAGTCTTACACAATCAATTAGAGTGAGCAGAGCTTGGAAGTGCCATACGGAAAGCAAAACTAGTGTGGAATTGGGAAAACTTCTACAATAATTAGTCAAACTCAAGCAGCATCAATGGCCAGAGGTATGATCCATTTGGCATCTAAATTTTGATTCTTTTAAAGAGTTTTTATTCTGCATATTTTAGAATCGAGTTAAAGCTAACATGAAATCCATATAGGATAAGTAATATATAAATTGATAGTTGAAATCCATGCAATGGTATAATGGATGCCCATGTCCTTTAGTTAGGATGCCTTTTTAGTTTTATTATTATTATTATAACTATTATTTAATGGTTATTTATATATTTTATGATCATTATAATAGGTCAAAGGGATAGAAAATACAGGAAACATATATGGCCAAGTAAGCCAAGTAAAAGGGGAGCCCTGGTTAGGGGGGATTGGTGTGTGCAAGAAACATCCCCTAAATAAGACATAATGGTGTACAAGAAAGTAGTATGAAACAATCTAAAACATAAACTGGGTTATACCAAAAAGGTGAATCCTAGAAAGTGAAGAAGAGCCAACAAAGAAACATAGTTGTGAGAATAAAGTGTAATCGCCTCGAGGGGAGATGGAGTTAACATCACTTAACCTTTGAATCAATAGCACATAGGTCAACATTACGAGTTGAAAATAATTTCCTCAGGGTGGCGGCATATACCGAGTACCTTGACAATGTTTTGGAGTAATGGATTTCCTAGAATGTTTTTGGAATTTCAATGGAGGAAAAGATTGTGGGGAGCACGTCTTTTTTAGTAGTGATTGATGTTACACAAACTTTAGGAGGTTGATAATCAATTTGTGGGAATTCATAGGTGCATTATAGAAGTAGACTTACACATCCAAGCTAGGCATTGGTGGTGTCTAAAGACATTGTTATAACACAAAAGGACATGACATACAATATAATGATCATTACAATTCACCATGTTTCTCACTACATGAGCTCATTTATTTACTTAAGCCTACTGGGTTAGCTCAATTGGTTCAAACGATCATTTCAAGGTGGAGTTTACCTTGAGGTCCTCCATTATAGTTCAATTGAAGTTAGAGTCTAGTTGGGTTATTGATCACTATAGTGGCTGGCAGTTGAACTGCCCTCCATTTGGATACTTCGGGGAAGAGGGAGGAATCCTACAATGTTTTCCTTGGAAAAAATGAGCTAAGTGATTTATACTCAAGTATCTACAAATTTCCCACAAATCACAGTTGATATGGTCCAACCTGATTAGTCAAGGAAAATCATGTTCGATTAGTTTGGATCTCAAATCTTGCATCAATTAGACTCAGTGGGTTACTTGACCAGTCGATATGTATCGAATTAGTCCCAATTGAATTGGTCGGGATCATTCAGTGAGTTAACCGATTGCTTCACTTCAAGTTGGATTTACACATTCCAATACCCCCCTATAAATAAAACTTGGAGAATAAGGAGGTGGCATTAGCAGAACAATTTTTCATAATGACAACATCCTAAAGCTCAAGCATAAACTAAAATTTAACAAACTTTGCATTTGCCAATGGCTTTGTAAAATATCAACAATCTAATCATTTGTCTTGCAATATACAAGAGATATCACATTCTATTTTACCAATTGCTCTAGGTAGTTGCCATAAGGCTCAACACGCTTCATCTTGTTTTGGCCAGCAAGGTTATGAGCCACTTGTATTGCACTTGTATTGTCATAGTATTCTATAGTATGTTCTTTGTGAGGAAATTCCAGCTCACCTACCAGGCCGTGGATTCATACTACCTTAATTCTAGCATTCACAACACCCATGTATTCAAATTCAATGATCGATAATGAGATAGCCTATTGCTTGTTACATGACCAAACAATCAGATCGAATCTAAGATGAAATACATACTCAGAGGTTGACTTTTAGTCATCTTCATCACTTTCCCAATCAAAGTTTGTGTAGCTACTCCACTGAGTAGAATGTTGATTGAAGTACTTAACACTAAGCTAATACATGTCTTTAACATACACACCAATTCTCGTTGCAACCTTCCAAGGGCTCTCCTTTGGATCATGCATGAACTTGGAGACAAAACTAATATTAAAGGCAAGATTGAGTCTACTATGAATTAAATAAATGAGACTACCAACAAATTGATTGTGCATAGTAGCATCAACCTTTAGAGACTCACAATCCTTAGTTACTTTCATTCCCCACTAATATAGAGTAGATTGGGGCTTATAATTTTCCATTCTAAATCTTTTCAAGAGATCTAACACACATCGAGGCTAAGAGATGAAGATACCATCATCCAACTGCATAACCTCGATGCCAAGAAAGAAATTAAACATATCTAAGTTGGTCATTTCAAATGTTAAACTAAGAATATGCTCAAATATTCCAAGTGATAATACGATCATCCACATACAATATGACCAGTAGAATCATACCATTCACATTTTGCACATAAACACTGTGATCAGATTCACAATGTTTGTAACAAGAACCATGCCTGAGGTGCTTGTATCAAAGCATACAAAAACTTTTTTAGTCTCATACAAGAGTATGATCCTACACAAACCTAGGTTGTGGCTCCATATAGATCTCCTTAGTACGATCCCTTCCTAGGAAGGTATTCTTCACATCCATTTGATGTATCTCCCAACCAAAACTTGTAGCAAGAAAAAGAACCACTCGAACATAGTTCATCTTGGCTATAGGAGAAAAGTTATATGCGTAGTTGATGCCTTTCTGTTGAGAAAAAACCTTTGCTACAAGTTGAGCCTTATGTCTCTCGACAACACCTTCCCAAGTGAATTTGGTCTTACATGCTCATTTGCATTTCACCATATTCTTTCCTTGTGGTTAGGATGTTGATTCCCAAGTATTATTTTCTAGCAAAGCATTGAATTCTTTATTCATTGCATTTGCCCATTTTGTGTCATGTGCATTTGCATGTCTTAGATCACACATCTCTAGCACACAATTAATTATTTCAACATTGACCTTATGTTTATGGCCATGATTCTTCCGTGAATCAATAACATCACCGATATCAATGCCGACAACTTCAATGGTCTTTGTTACCCACTTAGGACAATGAATATTCCTTGTAGAGGGTGTCTCTTCAAGACATCCCTCATGAATAGTCTAAACCATGTTATCTGTCGATTCATCAATAGAAAGTTGACTTGCAGTGGATTCAATAGAAAAAAATTGACTAGAGATTGGTGCAAATGCCCTAGTCGATTTAGAATGTGGACTAGTCAGTGTTAGATTTAGACTAGTAGATCCAAAATTTAGACCTGTTGATTCAAGAGTTTGCAAAATTTTCATTGGATTGCTACTTGAAACACTATAAGAACATATTAGTAGAATGATACTTGAAGTTTTCTCATCAAATATAACATCATGTTGAATGATGATTTCTTGCTTGATAGGGTCAAACAATGGATAGGCTTTAGATTCTTTAGAATTGCCTACCAAGATGCATGAATGACTCTTGGGATCCAACTTCTACTTCTCATTTAGAATATGAGAACAAGCCATGTAGCCACATGTTTTGAGGTGTCTAAGCAATGGTATTTGTCCACTCCATTTCCCAAGTGGACTAATATCCTATAATACTCTAGTAGAAACTTTGTTCAAAATATAATTTAAGTAGGCCACAAATTTTGCCTAAAAACTAGTCAATATTCTTTTTGCAGTCATACTACTCGATGAATTTTGTCATTGTATTCTTTCTTGTTTGTATCCTACCTTATTGTCTATGGATTAGAGGTAGTTGCAACCAAAATTCCCTATGGCCTATTTGGCGTGCGGCCTTTGGGCACCTCCCAATTGAACATCACAAATGCTATCAGGAATAACCATAATTAAATCACATGGCTCTGATGTAGGCCTTGTTGATGGCGTCTATGAACTCAGTCAGCAAGTAATAACACCAATTGAAGCACCTTCCTTGTGCACATGCCTCTATTGTTGATAATATGTCTAGATTACATTCTCCTTTCTTCTTCTTTTGCATGATGTGGCATGCCAAAATACGAGTTGTCATTCTCACCTGGGCCTAGTTGATGGCCTTGATATCTGCTCCTTTTTTTCCTAGGTGTGTCTTGTACTTGGTGTATAATCCTTCTTCTATGATTTTCATTGCTCTTTTGTTCTTGTGTTAAACACTGAACCATCTCACTGAATGTCTTGTTCTTCCCTTCAACAACTTCATTTTGCTAAGGAGTGTAAGGTATTGTTTGCTACCATGAGATACCATGTTGAGATAGGTATCCTTCAAACTCATGACCCATATATTCTCTTCCATCATCACACCTTAAACACTTCATAGGTCAACAATGTTACTTTTCAATGAATGCCCTAAACTCCTTGAATTTCTCAAAAACCACATCGTTTGTCTTCAAGAAATAAATCCAAGTAAAGTTGGAAAATTCATCAATGAAGGTTAGAACATACCTTGCACTAGGTGGAGAAGGAACATTCACTATGTAGAGATCACTTTCTACAAACTCCAACTGTGTCTTTTCCCTCCATGCCTTCCCTTTCTCAAGTGGTTCTCGATGATGTTTGCGAAGAACAAAACCCACACACACTTTCGTGAGGAACCACTCTAGGGAGGCTGTGGACCAAATTGAGTCAAGCCATCAACTTCATACTCCTGAAGTTCATTTGTCCTAATCTTTCTTGCAAAATCCCACTTCTATCATTAGTGTTGGTTTTAAGAGAAAATGGTACAAATTCCTTCTTTAAATCCTTAAATTCAAAGAACTTACATAGTGTGTCCTTGGGATTAAGAATACCCTGAACAATAACAAAAAAAATGTTGTTCATATCTTTCACAACCAACTTATCAAGGCAAAAATGAACTTTCTTTCTAGTTTGAGTGAGTTGTGGTACATACCACATATTCGCACCAAGTTGTGGTGCATGGTAAACATCAATAATCACACCATGTTCACCCTCAACCTTGTTGGAACTATTTCTATTTTCGACTCACTATTTAGTGGTAGTTAATTGGAGCTAGTTATATTTTAGACTTTCTATTTTAGACCATCACTATTATGCATGCATTCTTAAGAAGCGTTCACTGCTTGTTCGCTTTTCTTAATTATGGAATGTTCTTTCCTATATGAGTGTATATCACTCATTCATTCTAATATATTGATCAACTCATTGGAGTAGTGAATATATTTTCTCATTCTTCCATATTGAATCTCTTGTCCTTTTCTTGATAAGCTTTGTTTGTATTTGTTTTAGCTAGGTCTCTTGTGCAGGTTTCCATGAAACATTTACATGGTATTAGAGCTGAGCTTCTTGGAGCAAACTAGACAAGCCAGAGAAGAGGGAAATCATAGTATTGAATAAAGATTTTTAATGACAAAATCATAAATATCTCATTCATACATTTTGTCAAATACTTTACTAATCTGAGATCTTAGTCTTTAATAAATGCCTTTAAAACATAAAGCAACTGAAAGCTAAAATACTTAAGTCAAGAAAATCACTGAACCATACTCTGATAGTGCAACAATTTAGACATGTGATTTTTGTTCCAATGACCAGGGCAAACACCCCACTGTGGGGAAAACCCCTAGAGAGATTATTTCTATTATTCAAGAGAAAATCTGAAATTTCTTTACAACCTAGAAATTTAATGATTCCAGCAAATTCAGAAAATGCAAATCAACTTATCTCTGCCATCTGATTTCTCTCTAGAAATTCGTGCCAACAGAAATAAGCTTCTAAACTACCCACACTTGCCACAAACTGCAGCCTGATTTCTTCCTGGGAAACAACAACAATAAATACATAGTAATCTACCTCGGGAATCATGCCAACAGGTAAAGTATGACATGTATAGACTTTTGCCTTGAAAACTATGCCTCCCTCTTATTGTACAAATTGTCCTTTCTCTGTTCGGACTGTTCTTTCTCTTGTTATACAGACTGTATGATGTCACAGACTATAAGATTTTCCATTGGGAAAGGGTGACACCATTATATTTGATACTGGCCTAATTGATTTAACAAATTCTTATCCAAGGACTCTCTTTATAATTTTCTCTTGGAAGGCAGTGATGAAAAACCTCCTATGGTGGAACACTCCTAGAAAACATTAATAAACTTTCATAAGAATCCTAACACTCGAGGGGATTTTAGTCATTGTCTAGGATGTTCTTTTATAGATTGAATAGTTGAGATTTGAGATTGTTGTGGATGATGTCACCCTTGGACTAAATATAAATGATTGACTCTGTGCCTAGTAAATTTAAAACACTCTCGTACCACCTGCCTTCCTTACACTCTAAAAAAACTATCAAAGATAAATATACATCATTTTAAATCTTTTGAGTGATATATAAAAAGAACGAAGTATCAAGAAGTACAAGTAAACCCATCGGGGTACTGAACAAGCCTGTTGGCAGCGAGGCTATGCTTGTATGGTACTAAGGTAAACCTATCGGGGTACTGAACAAGCCTCTTGGTAGTGGGGCTATGCCGGGTAAAGAGAGCTAAAAAAAAACATACCATTGGCACATCTATAACCAAAAGTCGGGGTCACATTCTAAAACAATGATCATTTGAATTGAATCTAGGAGATGAACTATACATCTCCTGTATAATGGTGATAAGATCCTTCAAATACTTGTTTGTGGATTCTATCTTTTTGAAATAGACAAGTTTTCATGGAAGTGGAACCCTAGTATAGATAATTCACCTTGCCTAAACAAAAAGCTTTATCTATATACTTGGATAATGGATAAGTTAATCACCTTAGGAATGTATCATTTTATATCTCCTTTTCCTTATGGTATTAAAATCATGACTGTCACTTTTATCCTAATACAGTAATGAAGGTAAGAGACCTATTGACTAAAACCACTCTCTCGATGAATGTTTGTCTTATGATGATATTCTAGACATATCTAAGCCATTTCTCCTAATCATTATTAAAAATGGGTCAAATATGACTTATTATCAAATCACTATCGGACATGATCTACCACATCATTATTGAATACGATTAGTTGAGCTGCTATTATTTCAGACCAGTCCTTCACCATTATGATCATTATCCGACCGTTATACTTTTATCATAATAAAAAGACTCTCCTCTGAATGGATTTTCCATTCAAATGAGTGTCAAAATTATATCGTTCGTCGACCTCTACTTCTCTCATTCACTCTAGCCGATAACTCAACCACACATTCCTCTGCTACGTGTTTCCATTACCCTATTTCGGTGCCAGACCCTTACTTTGAGCATCCCTGTTTACATTGCATCAAATTTGAAGACTTACCTCAAGACCGACATGGGGGTGGATCACCACGAGCCCGTGTTTCAAATATTCAAAGAAACAAAAGAGTATAAACTATACAAGGAAACGTTTGAGAAGGTGGGATGGATAACTTTCTTGGAGAAATTCAAAGGATACCATGACAGGTTATCCCATGCATTCGCATAGAATTTTGATGGGGAAATCGTTTGGTTGGGGAAAATGACAATGCAAGTGACAAAGACTACTATAGTGGAAGCCACTGGCCTTTCACCAAAAGGAGAAAAGTATTTCAAAGGCATGGAAATTAATAGATTGTGACATTGTATTAAATTTCCTTTTGTGTTGCATTAATTGATTTTGAAAGAATGTGAGGAATTAAATAGGGATTTCTTGAGAATTAACATTCAAGTGTGTCATTACAAGAACAAGACAAGATTCCATATTTTGTTTTCTTGAGCTAGTAAATGGACAACCTTGTTTCCTATACTAGTTGCTTGCCAAAATAAAATAGTTTATGGAATACATGTTATTTGCTAGGTTTCCCTAAGTAACGTTCTTTAATTTTTACAAAGTGTGTGAAGAATATATTAGGGAGATATAGTTACTAGATTTTAGATCAAGGATTGTAATTAATGTTTAGATAAAAAAAAGTGTGCATCTGAAAGTGTTTTAATTTCTACTATACTCACTAGACATAGTTAAATCACCTGTTGTCGACACACATAGTGTAGCAACTCTATCGATTATGAATCATGGTTGACATATTAATGATTGACTATATATTATACATATAATTGCACCAACATATATTATAAAGTTTAACATGGTTTCTCCCTATATTTATATAGTATATAAACCCCACATATCCAAATATGTATTAATCTCAAATAAGCCCTAAAGTATTTTAATAAAGTTTAACTGGGTGAATTTTTTCTATTATAAAGTTTAATGTGGTTTTATCCTACATTTATATGATATATAAACCCCAAATACCCAAAATATATTAACCCCAAATAAATCTTATAATATTTTTCCTTGGTTAAGATGTTAAATTGCAACCAAGGGTTGGTCTCATGCATCAGAGTAAGGTTATATGCTACTAGAAAGAGCATGATCCCAATAGAGGTAGCCTCAACGATTATAGAAACTATTGAAGCTACCTTTTGGGCTTGGAGTAAGACCTATAACAACTTATGATTAGCTAAGATCTCATCTTCCTTGGATATGAAAGAACATGGTAAGGGTCCAAAACCTAGAGGGATTTAGCAAGAGTGGAAGTTTGCCCCTTACAGAGCACCAATGAATTATTTCAGGGAGCATGGTTTTCCTTGAATAAGGATGACAAGTCAGCCCACATTTGTGGATAGGAGCTCGTTATGGATATGCTCACTGCCAATTAACAAACAAGTTATAGTAAATATTTCCAACTTCAGAAAAATAAAACCAAACCTCACCATTTCACAGTCCTATTTTCACCATGCAACATGATATTCACCACACTTCGTTGATTCCTTGCAATGGAGGTCAAACTTCGCAAGGGATTCCATGATTTAGTGCAATGGAGGTCATTGTTCACCATTGTTAGATTTAGATCAAAGGTACTTCTACATTGGCGACGCCCAACATGCGGAAGTGACTGAGCACATTTCTCCCTAGTGACATTATTTTTATAAAGTGACTTTATAAAGTGGTTTTATAAAGTTGGGATTTTATTTTTTTAATGTGTAAAAAGTGACTTTATGAGGTTGTGGGTCACTTTAGTGACTTAAGTGACCTCAACAAATGATTAAGTCATGACTGTTGATCTCGTGAGGACAATATTTGATCTTGGCCATCAATCTCATTGGAAGACCAAGGGTTAGGGAAATTACACTTTGAAAATGCATAAAGGCAACATTAGTGGAGAGGGGGGGCCACACATCTTGAGGAGATCTTGGAGGGAATGTGAAGATTTATGTTTTCCAAGATAAGTTTTTGAGCTTGGAGGGAAAGTGTAGCAATTGAGGGAGTTGGCATGCATCCTTAGAAGAGGGATAGACACACATTCCAAGGAGAAGAAGACAACATTTAATTATGTCCGTGTTGTAGCTATAGGAGGGGCCTTACAACAGTGACCATTGGTCATACAAGAAGAGGAAAGGCACACAAATCAAGGTTTTCTTTTAGCAGCTGGTCGACTCGATGTCCTAGGCATTTTTGCAGGTTGAAATCTATTTTGCAAGGTACATTACAATGCAATAAAGGTTTGGCATGATTTCCAAGGAATTTTGGTATTGTGTTGACTGTACAGGGCCGTACAACCAAGGAAAATTTCCCAAGATTGAATTTTGGCTCAGTTTTAAGGAAGAATATCTTGTTGGAGAGTGAGATAAGTATTTTGTTTGAATGTTGTTGTAAATGATGTTGTCAACTCTGATATTTTCCCTAGAGATGAATAATAAATTTTCTCCTTAAGCTGTCATTTTTTTCTGCGGATTCTTCCATGGGCATAGCTCGGGCTTATGGTGCCAAATGTGTGATTTTATCTGTTGTTAAGAGTTATTTTCGTTGCTATTTTATTTCAAATCTTAGTCTATTAGTGTTTCATCTCATAAAGTACAATTATGTGGTTTGATGTTTAGTTGTTGAAGTTTTGTTGGAGATTGAAATTTGATTGAGTCTAAGTTTTTGTCTGAGATAAGATTTAATTTTTAACATGGTATCAGAGCTAGGGCTCTAAATTTTAGTGGACAATTTGGAACTTGGAAAACAACGTCTTTTTGGGGAATTTGCTTGGAAGAAGAAGGGGAAAGAAAGGTTCTTTGTCAGTTGGACAAAGAAGACTTCCATTGTTAGGTATGAGGATAGGTTGGAGGGGATCTCCAACTGCCTATAGTGGAAGGTGAAAATCACAAGTGTTCTCAAGGAGAACAAGTTGTGAATTTTTGCGAATACCATCATGTTAGTACCTGTGTCAGATCCCATTGCTCTAGACATCCATGAAGTGAAGGAAGAAAGGGCTCAGAGAATCATTTTGGATAGAGACATAGAACACCTTATTCCACATTTGGTTGAGAAGCAGACAACCAAGGACATGTGGGATGCACTAAAGAAATTATATGAGGAAAAGAACAAAAAGCGAAAAATGGCTCTCCAGGATAAGCTCCATAGTACTGGGATGGATAAGGGAGAGAGTGTGTCTCCTACCTCACCAAAGTTGCATAGGTGAAGGATGAGTTGGAAACCATCAAAGAAGTTATTCCAGACTCAAATTTGGTGTGTATATCCCTCAAAGGCTTCACCAAGGAGTGGGAGGTTTTTGTGAAGTGTGTGGTGGGGAGAGAGAAGCTCCTTGACTGGAGCAGATTGTGGGATGAATTTACACATGAGGAGATCCGGGAGGGGTCTAAGGAGAAGGAAGTGGATGGATCAGATGATCAAAATATTGCTCTTGTGGGAAAGAGTAAGGAGAAGAAGAAGGACATGAGAAAAGTGAAATGCTTTGCATGTCACAAGATTGGCCACTATACTAGTCAGTGTCCGAAAAAGAAGAAGAAGCAGGAACGAGAGGTGTCAACATCAGTTGAGGTTGTTGAGTTTGTAGAGAAATTTGAGAAGGAATTTTCTCTAATGATTGGTCCCTTAGGTAGTGGTTGTCTAACGTTCGAGGACATTGAAGTGTGGTTCGTGGACAATGGAGCTTCTTGTCATATGACAAGAATGAGGTCAATGTTCCTTAGTCTTTTAGAAACAGACTCATATTGCTTTGTGGGTATTGGTACTGGCCGACAACTTGCAGTGAAGGGGGTTGGAAGTGTTATATTCCAACTAGAGTTAGGAGGTTTTCTAGAGGTAGCCGGGGTATTCTATATTCCATAGATGACAATTAACTTGCTCTCAATGTCAGCTTTGGAGATTGATGGATTTGGAGTTGCATTCTACTATGGCCGGGTATTGTTATATCCATATGGAGATACTCTGGACACAACAATATTGCTTGGTGTCAAGTATGAGATATTGTAAAGGTTGTTGGGACGACATGTGGTTGGGTCCAGTGGATCTCTAGATTCAGATTTCTGTGTTGGAGAGTGGGCAGGTTGCAAGGGAGAGAGAATTGATACCAGGGACTCAATCATGTTCCAAGACTCTCAGATGACTCAACATGAATGATTTGACACATATGGATGCTCAGGAGAGTGTGAAGTCTCCTAGGAGCATGTATTCAGTTCATAGATCAACACAGGTAACAACAAATGCTTCCGATGCAGTGGGAGCAGAGTTCTCTAGTTCAAAGGGATCAACTACGACAAGAAATGGGATGATAGATTTGGATATGGATTTTGGGGGAGGAACTAAAGTACCTCCCTCGCTAAGAGAGAGTATTAGATTTTGTACATCAAAGGTACTTCTACATTGGTGTTTCCCAACATGCGGAAGTGACCAAGCACATTTCTCCCTAGTGACTTTATTTTTATAAAGTGACTTTATAAAGTGGTTTTATAAAGTTGAGCTTTTGTGTTTTTACTGTGTAAAAAGTGACTTTATGAGGTTGTGGTTCACTTTAGTGACTTAAGTGACCTCAACAAATGATTAAGTCACGACCGTTGATCTCATGAGGGAAAGATTTGATCTTGACCATCAATCTCATTGGAAGACCAAGGGTTAGGGTAGTTACTCTTCGAAAATGCATAAAGGAAACATTAGTGGAGAAGCGGGGGCACACATATTGAGGAGATATTGGAGGGAATGTGAAGAGTCACATTTTCCAAGAGAATTTTATGAGCTTAGAGGGAAAGAGTAGCAACTGAGAGAGTTGGCATGCATCCTTAGGAGAGGGATAGGCAGAAATTCCAAGGAGAAGAAGACAACATTTAATTATGTATGTACTGTAACTATAGGAGGGGTCGTACAATAGTGATTACTGGCTGTAAAACAAGAGGAAAGGCACAAAAATTGAGGTTTTCTTTTAACAACTGGTTGGCTCAATTTCCTAGGCATTTTTGCTGGGTGAAATCTGTTATGCAAGGTACATTACAATGGAATAACTTTTTGGCATGATTTCCAAGGTATTTTGGTACTATTGCTGACTGTACATGGCCATATAGGTCGTACAACCAAGGCACATTTCCCAAGACTAAATTTTGGTTCAGTTTTTTAGGAAGAATATATTGTTGGAGAATGGATAAGTACTTTGTTTGAATGCTATTGTAAATGCTATCATAAACTCTGATATTTTCCCTAGAGTTGAATAAGAAATTTTCTCCTTAAGCTGTCATTTTTTTAAATTTTTTTTCTGTGGATTCTTCAAGGGGCATAGCCCTGGATTATGGTGCCAAATGTGTGATGGTCTACTGTGAAAAGTTATTTTCGCTACTGTTTTATTTTAGATCTTATTCTATTAGTGTTTTAGCTCATAAAGTACAATTGTGTGGTTTGATGCTTGGTTGTTGAAGCTTTGTTGGAGAGTGAAATCTGATTGAGTCTAAGTGTTTGTCGGAGATAAGATATAATTTTTAAAAACCATGGCATCCTCGATACATGGGAAATGGAGTTTGAATTCGCCCCATATTTGGGGATTTGTGGTGATTTCATTATTCAAGGACTCAAAGTTCATTAAAGCTTTCTCAAATCAGGGCAGAGGAGTTTATAGTTCTCAAAGGGTTCCTTGATTATGGGCGATGGAGCACAAAGTTGTCAAATGATTTAGATATTTCATAATGGTTCCCTTGCAATAACTGGTTTGAATCCTTGAGCTGAGAAGGATGATGATTTTCTTCTTTCTACATTTGGGAATAAGATTGAGGGTGTGGCAAGGAGAGAGTAGGAAATGGATAGGTATATGGCCTCTATAGAAAAATCCAGGGAAATTATTGGAACCGATCCAACGAATATCAAGAGGTGAGTTTGAGAAGCATACCGAGGGTATTGGAATTGTTAGAGAATGTGTTATAACTTTATAAGGGAAAGGTTTTGGAAAGAATTTTGAAGGGAATAGTTGTTCCAATCAAGGCAAACGTACGAACAAAAAAATGGATATGGATTTTAATGATTTCAGATATACACCTACTAGTGTTCCCTTTTTGGTTGGGATTGATGTACAAGATGAAAATATGAAATCATTGAAGTATTGGGAAAGAGAGAGTCTTTGTTTGAAGGACAAGTAAAGCAAGGAGTTATAATACATCATGACTAAAGAGATTTTAGCTCAAACGTTGGAGCAGGGGTGAGCCTCCGTATATGCAGATGTGTTTTGTGGTTAATGTTGAAAACGCAAAACTATATGAGTGTCCTATGATCATGGATCAAGGTGTGAATGTTCAAGTTCCTTCTATTAAATATTTTTCTCTTTAATATATTGATGAGTTGTGAGAAGATTTTATTCTTGATAGAAATGTGAGGACTTCATGAAGAGGTGATGTGAAGTATCTCCATGTGGGGTTAAAAGGAATGTATCCAAGTAAAACACAATGGATGGGAATACAAAAAGTGAGGGTGTTGTACCCTCACTTATTTTCTAAATAAAATTATACTTTTGATGGTCAAAAATATTCTTAGTGGGGAGGAGTGATCCTGGAGGATCCCCAACTGATCTAGTCAGAAAATGTCATAGTAACGTGATCTTCACCACTCAACTTCGAAGATTCTTCTTCTAGAGAAATACATGGGTCGATTTGGAGGGATTTTGAGCTCTCCTCGTCATTACCTTGCATCTTTTCCATGTCTTTGTCCTTGTCACGAGTCTACTCAATTGTCCTCCCCGCATAGATTTTCATCACAAAAATATGAAGACATGGGGGGATACAAAGGGCTCTTTAAAGAATTTCTCCATCTTTAAAAGGGTTTATAGAGGAAATGCATCAAGGGAGGAACTAAGCAACAAATTTATGGACCAAGGAGATGAGCGGCGAGCCATGGGGGTTGTCGAGATTAGTCTTAGTTGCACAATTGACGATAGGTGGTAATGCTTGCTTTATTTATGATATTGAGAGGGCATGAGAGTTCATGAGCTTGGTCATTGGTATTGGAGGATCCACCATCATAGAGAAACACCCTCGACTTCCCTTGACCTCAATCAACGCTGGATAAGAACCCCTCCATTAGAATCATCATTCTCAAGAGCTTCAACAACCATTTTTGCTCCGACATCGACCTCTACATTTTTATTTTCATCGTGGGCCTTAAAGGTGTGGATCATGTTGACGATGATTAGGGAAGAGTGAGAGAAAATTTGAGACAAAGAAAGATGTCTTAGCAAGAAGGGCGGAGAGAGCCCCACTAAAGTCCTTTTCTAGGGAGAAGCCCCTTTATTGGGAGAATAAATTGAAGGCCATTTTTTGATGTAAAGAAATTTAAAACTGTATTGTGCATCTTTCTGAATGGATTGGTTCATCAATTGAAGTGGACTTGGAGACGTAGCCCATATGGGTGAACTCCATTATCAATTTGTTGAGTATTGCATGTGTTATTTCAATTCTGGTTTTTAAATTTCAGTGTTTAAATGTTGATCTTTAATTAATTAAGTCAATTTCAAACACAATTGCAGGAAATTGAGACACTTGTTATACAAATGTGAATTAATGAGTTTTTTTTAATGAATCATTTAGCACTAATTTCGGATCAAAACAAATAGATACTTTTGATCTTTTAGAATAGGGTTTATGACCTCACTATATTATCTTAATTTTCTGTTATCCTCTAATTCTTTATTGCATCACAATTTCTCCTTAAATTTTTATGTAATAATATTTTTAATATTATCCTTATTCGACAAGTGGCATCTTCCTTGATTCCCCAATAATTTAACCAAGACTTAAATGCATGAAAGATATTAAATTGTTTCATTTCTCAAAACATAAAATGATATATATAATAACAAAACTAATGATGTATTATTATCTCATATAATATTAGATTTACATTTGTATTTGAATAGTTAGTAGTAGAGGATCAAAGTGAAGAAAACACACTTCTTAACACAAAGTGAAAAACATTTATTTTATTTAATGTTTTCATATTTTCAATAAATTAAATTTAAAATAATGAAATATAAATTATATTTATTATTTAGAGGAAATTAAAAATGCCTATTACAATAAAATTTACATTAAAAAGTGAATTTTTTTATTTTTCTTTCATTCTCTCTATACCGAAATTCATTGTAGAAATGAATTTTAGTTTTTTCCTTCAATCTTTCTATATTAGTTTTTACAATTTTTTCTAGTCATTGTTACAATTTCTACTTATTTATTTTATTTTATTTTAATTTTCTAAATCTTTTGAACAATCCAACATTCTTATTTTTTTTTCTTTTGATATCAAAATAACTTTCTGATAATATTTTTAATGCTTTACATTATATGATGCATCAATAAAAACATTGCATCCTCTTTTTTTATTGGCAATTCCTTTAATTTTTGTAAATCCATTAATGAAAATATCTCTATTAATAAAATTATTTCTAACAAGAAAATACCCCTTTCTCACAAGAATTTTTTTTAAGAAATTTCCTTACCTTGAAATAACTTTGAAAAACTAATTCCCTTAAACTCTTCATGTTTTGTAAATCTGAAAATTCTTCGACATATGATATCCCAACAACTTAATCTCCCTCAAACATTGAAATTCATAAAACTTAATCTCCATATTTTCAAAAGTATGAATAATAAAAATGAAAAAGAAAAACCACATTAAACCACATTTGAAAAGGAATAATATGCTTTTGATCCATTAGGTACCCCGAATTGATCATCGAGATAGAATTTGTCATGATGAATTAAACCTTAACTTACGTGCAATAACTTTAAACCTTAGCTTACATGCAATATTCCAATAAAAAAAACTAAAATTCTTTTATTATGTCAAATAAATAATTTAATTTTTTTTAATTTTTTGAATAAAAAAAATAATGTATAAAAAAAATAAAATATTTTTATTAAATAATCATATCTATGTAAAACAAATAATTTAATTATTTTAATTTTTTAAATAAATATAATAATTTTTTTTTTTTTCTAATTATTCATATTCATATCAAATCAATGCTCTAATAACTTTAAACCTCAAGTTTAAAAATCTCCAAAACCCCACCAAATTAATTTTCAAAACATTTTCTCATTAAAACAAAGTAAAAGTATTCAAAATTAATTACTCACTTTTATTAATGCATAAATATATTTAATAAAAAAATTCATTATAATAAAGAATGAAAAGGAAATCTTGATACAAGACACATGAAGATTAATTTTCAAAACATTTTCTTATTAAAACAAGTTACAAGTATTCAAAATTAATGCAAGACTCACTTTTAATACCG
Organism: Picea mariana; assembly: GCA_032191745.1. NCBI lineage: Eukaryota > Viridiplantae > Streptophyta > Pinopsida > Pinales > Pinaceae > Picea > Picea mariana. The sequence continues at coordinate 25,276 of JASDQU010712746.1, forward strand.
CATAAATGTATTTAATAAAAAAAATCATTATAATAAAGAATGAAAAGGAGATCTTGCTACAAGACAAATGAAGTAGGTTAGAGACAAATGAAGTAGGTTAGACTTTGAAAAACATTTTCTCTTTGAAGCAAGGGACAAGTATTCAAAGTTAATTGTCCTTTTTTTTATTTCATAATTTGACTTAATAAAAAATCATTATAATAAAAAATGAAAATGAGATCTTGATACAAGACCAATAAAGTAGTTTGGACTTGACCAATAAAGTAGTTTGGACTTTTAAAAGATTGAATGAATAAATCCTAATACAAGACAAATGGAGTAGCTTGGATTTTGAAGACATGGAAAGAAGGAATTGATCTTGATACAAAACAAAACAAATAAAGTAGTTTGGACTTTGAAAGATGAAAGGAAGTTTCATTCTTACTCTATAATTAGTTATCAACTATCAATATCCATGTTAAATCTATATATTTTATGATTGAGAATATTTTACCAAGTAAGTTATCACAATATTTGAATATATATTATTATTGTTGTTATTATTATTTTTATCTGGTGGAATGGACAACTAGGGTAGACTTTCGTGACACTGGGTTGATTCCAACTGCTACCACTATAATCTCTAGGCGTACTCCCATAGTGCCTTTGCAAAGTTCGAATCAACGACGTCACAAGGAGTGCCTTAACAAAGCACTTTATTTCCAACTGATATACACCTCTGGAACCAAAACATTTGAAGTTCATTTAAACACGTTTTCAATATTTTAAGTTAATGTAGGACTCATTTATGTGACTTCAAAAATTGATTTAATAAAAGGTCAAAACAATCAAAGAAAAAAAATGAAGGAGAGATTGGGATATAAATAATCAAAGAAATGGATGTTGAGAAAAGGTACATAAAATACTTTGGTTTTTAAAAGATGGAAAGAAGTTTGAATATGAAACAATGAAGATATCAAAGAAGGAAAGAAGGAAAAAACAAATGATATGTATATTATTTTGGGATTTTTTTAAGGATTTTACTCATTTATATTATAAGCTGAGTATATTAATAAATTATTTTGATTTGGTAATCAAGGTTATATTTTTATGAATAAGTATGTAAAAGTTTAAAGGTGGTTTATAAATTGCAATTCAAAGTATAAGAAAAGGGAGTTTTGGTCCTTGAAAGTTGTTGCAATGTTTTGTGGTTTGTAGTGTATGGGGTTTTTAATTCAAAGAACATTTTAACACATGGAAAAAAAAGGGCCTTCCATAGAATAATTTGGTGGAAAGACTTGTTCAAATATATTTATGTTGTTGTTGTAACTAAGAGATCTTTTCCAATTTTAATAAAGTATTATTTTTTAATTTCCTTCCCTCTACAATTGTGAGTGTGTTTTTGTATTTTTTTGTGTAACTTTTATTGCAAGCTTTGGGCTTACACCAAGAAAGACATAACTAATGGTAGATTAGGACATAGAGTGAGGGTTGGTCTAGCATGGATGGATTTCTTTATGGAAAGCCTTGTCGATTTGAGTGTTAGAGAGATCATTATTTTATAAATATTTTCTAAAGTGAGTTGAATTTCATGTTTAAGATGCATAGTGACTAAGGTGTTGAGGACACTAGATTTTGGGGCAGGGATCCTAGACCCCATTATAGATAAAAACATAACACCCAAATTCTTTTTCCAATGATAAATGTTATTATCTCTGGGTGAGTGCAAGCTAATGATGGTCTCTCATGACGCGTTAGTGACAGTGCAAACCTGGAAAAACAACAATTTGTTAACTTGGAGGGATTATTCAAGGTACTTTTACAATGAATTTGAATATGGTGTAAGAAGATGAAACATAGGCAATTGAATTAGCTTTCTGAATACACAACTTTTATTGATAGACATTGTGAATATCTAGGTTAAATTTGATTTTTTTTTAGTATCGGTTTCCTCTAGTGCCGCATATAACTCATTTGAGAAATGGTTAAGCTGAGAAAACGTTATAGCAGAAATAAGAGAGGTATGTATT
>JASDQU010712747.1:14916-29430 GCA_032191745.1 Picea mariana
TATAGGGACTACCCTCACAAAGGAGAAAGAATGAGGACTGTCCACAACATTCAAGAGGTTGAAACAGTGGATGACATGGGAGGAAACATGCCAAGGATTTATGTAGCCTTGGAAAACAAGCAAGCAGAGTATCAATCTCCCATGATAGAAGTGAAAGGTAAGATTAGTAACCGACTCATAACAAATTTGATTGATTATGGAGTTAGCCATAGTTACACAAATGATAACATTGTTGAAAGATTTCACTTGCAAAGAAGTAAGAATAAGAAATCTTGGTTAGTTCAATTAGCCACAAGAGCTAAGGTAAACATCAATGAGTTGGTTAAAGATTGTCCGATAGACATGAATGGACTTACCACAAAGGTAGATGTAAACATCACACCATTGGGTTCATATGACTGTCTAATTGGCATGGATTGGTTGGAAAAACACCATGTTGTCCTAGACTATTACAACAAGACAATCACATATATTGATGAAGACGGGAAACAAGGAAATATTCAAGGTATTCCAAGAGTTTTAGTTGTTAGAGAGATTTCAACTATGTCGTTAAAAAAGAGTTTCAAGAAGGGATGTTAGATTTTTTCATCCTATTGGTCCTAAGTTCTACACTTGAATGCTAAAGGGAAAATCTAGGTCACCTATGAGTTTAGAATGGTTGTTTCTTTTAAATTTTTTGTTGGTTGATCAGAGGGTTATTCTACCAAGACAAAAGCATGGTTGGATTGGAAAAATTATATGCACGAGGGTCCTCCCTGGCTGGTGGCATACTAATGATAGACATGTGAAATAATAGAAAACAAAGGGAAGAAACAAATTTCTCAATGGATAGTCTGCTATAAGAAGTTCAATACTTAAAATATAATTTCAAGGCATTAAACATGTATCAAGAAAACAATTAATACCATGGGTTGCAATAAGAACAAATATTCACCAAGCATTAGTTGTTTTCACAAGTTGCACATCAATAAAGACGAGTTATACAATATACGAAGGAAATGAAATGTACTTTGCACAAATAAAAAACTGCATTCAAGATAAGATAAAAAAAACACATGAAGATTTGAAAGAAACACTGTCATTAAGAGTATAATCACCAGGTAGAGAGATTTAATCCATGCATAGAACAGGTCCAAACAATCTGATGTATTGCTATCTTTCTTCCTGAAAACTCCCAACCCTTAAAACATACAAAGAATGCATATTTAACAGAGTTGCAAAGGTTCTCGCCCATCTAGGACTGAGACCTAACTCTGGATAACTAATTGTAGAACAAATCATTAACTTAACTAAAACATTGCATAGAGTACAAAAATGTGTGCTTCACACTGGACTTAATAAAAAATAGTGGTTCTTATCACACACAAAAGACCACTTATTAATTCAAGCTAAAGAATTATGGTACTGAACAACTGAAACTACTACTATCTCTGAGACTGAACTGATGCATGCGCTGGATGAACTGTAATTGGCAGAAAAATTAGGATTGACAAAATAGGGTTCTGTGTTGAGTAATTGCATGCTTGCGAGCTATTTGAGGTCTTTGGAGGATAACTGGTTATCCATACATATATTTTCATTATATGCTCAAGGAAGAGGTAATCTTTTGAAGTGTTTCGGAACCAACGATCCTCGACCTGGGATGATCTCCTTGCTCTCTATTTGTAATAGAGCTTTCGTTGGCTAAGCGCATTCCATTTTGACCCATCAGCTTACATCTGTGCCTGGACAACTTCATTGTTGTCAGCCAATCGGTCATTGGGGAAGACACGATTGGTTGCGAGCAGGAGGACGTGGAGGAAATTGACCAATAGCGGATGACATGAGAGGATTTGTATTACGTGGAGGTGACGTGGTGACCTGACATCATATAAGCATGTGATTTCGAGAGTTGCTGAGGGTGGTTTGGGTCCATGCCGCTTTTGGGCCTGAAATCTCCTCTAAGCCACCACACAGCTCCCCTGCGATACCATGGTTTAGATTTCGGCCTGCTCAAGGATTTTAACGCCCGAGCATGTTGCGGTGTTGAAATGAACCGTGGCCATTGATCTAGAGGGTGGGGGTGCCATCGATAGGGATTAGCACGGGAGTTACGAAATCTACGACAAAAAGTCTTTTCTCCGCATTATGGAACCCCAAATGCCATGGGAACTATTGATCTCGCATTAACGCCAGATCTTCACTGTCGATCATGTCAACTTTTTTTTTGAATGTATTTCGAGTCTGATATGGTATGCTCTGATTGGATTCTAGCTTCTGTGGAAGCTTATTGAGCTTTCAATGGATTTGTCGAACATGGATATCTCCTACGCACACACAAAATACTTGGTGGACCTGATCTATGCTTCGTTAGTGGAAAATATGATGACAAGTATTCCAAATTCAAACCAAAACATGTGACATCTTTCAAGAAAACAAAATGATGGTGCAAATATACAAAGACAAACATGGGTCAAGAAAAATAACAAATGGGGAATAGGATAAGCAAGCAACAATAAAGCTCCACATTGATGGATGGATAACGTGAGAGATAGAAGAGGGCAGGGGTGCAGACCTAGGTAACAACAATGGCTCCAACTGGGGATAACTGATCCCTGTGAGGTGCTAAGAACTATATATCAGTGCCTTAGGATTAAACAACTGCTCTTACCTTCCATTACTTAACTCTGTTTTGTCTGTCAGGCTTGTGTCATCTGCTACTGTGCCTCAACCATGCATTTTATTGAATTAAAAACTGGAACTACACCCTAGTGCCTTTGTTGGGATATGGAGTATTTATTCGCATACAAATACATGATCAAAAACAAAAGGAAAGCATCTATGGTACAATAGGAACCTCCCTGATCCTCAAATAAAATAGTGTTTTAGGAAGTGCCCATTTACTGGGCCTCCAAAGATCTCTGCCTCACCTAGGTTAAATGCTAGAAATAAATTATCGATCAGATCCCATACATGGTTTTTGTATTGCTTGAGCCTCTGTTGCTTAGCTTGGTAAATGTTCCTTACTTGATTGATGATTAAATTAGAATCACCAAACACTGCTCCACAATCAATGGCCATGTCTTTGGAAGCCCTCAGTCCCAACACCCGAGCTTCATATCCAGCTATGTTATTAGTAGTTTCAAAATCCACCTTATAAGAGAGGGTTATTACTTCTTCTGAAGGGGAAATGAGGAGTATACCTGCACCTAATCCTTCCCTTGATGAAGATCCATTGAAATACATCTTCCATACTTTTTTTTGTTGACCTATCAGTGGATGATCTTTTCATTGGCTAACTGATATTTCAGTTTCATCATCATTCAAATGAAAGACAAATGAGCCAATATCATCCTCAACAACATAAATTGGGTGATTGCTTTGGTTCTAATGGTCACTGACAATGTAAGCTAACATTACCTCTCTGTATATCCTCCTATGTTCTCCTCCAAACACAGGGATGGTGGAATAAGTGAGATCCATTTGAAATGATCCTCCAGCCTTCTTATCCCAAGTTCTGGATAAGAGAATACCAAACTTTGGGGGAATTTCAACCACCACAATGTCCATCACTACACTCTTCATGGGTAACTGTGCCAAAGAAACCACCATATCCTTTATCAGTCCGAGACATTTTACTTTCTTAGAATCAAAGGAGTACAGGTCCTAGTAAGGTTTGGTGATCTCCAGACCTATCTCTTCCATAACAACTTTGGGCATGACATTGTGAGAGGCTCCTGAGTCGATAAGACAATTGTGAAGGATCTTATCATGGACATTCAAAGATATATAGAATGGAGGAGAAGCATCAAATCCATCCTCAATGTGTGGACCCACAACAATGGCTGGGTTTTCATCCTGCAAACTTATTACATCAACATATACACTAGAAGAATTTGGCTGCAGAACTTTCATGATATAATTTGTGAAAGGTTCATTCTTCATCAATTCTGTCAAAGGCACAAGGATAATGATATTTCTCAACTCATGTTATAGGATGAAAGAGGCTGGTGGCCTATCAACTTCTTTTATTTTAGGGGCTGGATGTTTAGATGAGGGAGGTGGTTTAGTTTCAGATGACATACCTTTAGTTGGGTTTGGCTTGGGAGGGAATTTAACATGTTTGTTTTGATCAAAGGTAGTGGATTTGGGAGCCCCTGCTCTCGTCCTCAAATAATATTTCTTTTTGGGATGGACTTGAATAACTCCCTCCTCCCCTGTCTGATTATTGAACTGATTTGATAATTGTACTGCCTCATATTCTTGATGTGTTAAATGGCTAGTATAATAATCTGTTTCATTGAAAAGCACATCAATATCATCCACAACATCACTATCTGCATCCATCTCCTCAATCTGATTGTTTTGGAAAGGAGGCACTACCCTTTGATCATCAACATTTCTCCTTTCTCTCTGCATTATTTGAGGGGCATCATTAGGCCTTTTGAACTGATTTTGATTTCTATTACCATCCCCTTGAAAAGATCTGTTTGGTTGTTTAGATTCCCACTTCAACTTAGCTATTTCAGAAGTCAGATCCTTCAAAGTTTTGGTCATTTCATCAAGTTTTGAATCAGATGTGGATGATTTAGAGGAGGAAGGGGAATCCTCTCTTTGTTTCTTCTTTTCTTTATCAAACATGGTATTTAATCTGTCTGATGCCAAAATATTAGATTCAACCTGAATGGTTGCTTCCTGCATGGAAAACAGTGTGGTTGATCTTCTCTCTCTTAAGAGGAAGGAGAAATCTGCATAAAATGCATTGGCATAAGTGATCTTGGTAGAGGCTTCAATTGGTTTGATCTCATATGGGATTCTAGCATACATCTTATTGAATCTCTTGGTGAAATCTGAAATAAATTCACCATTCTTTCTCTTTAGGGCTCCAAACTCAGTGATGTAGTAGAGGTAATCTCTCCTATCTCCCCATTTCTTTATGAAAGTTTCATCCAACACCTCAATATTTGCAATGGAGGATGGAGGAAGACCCCTGAACCACTTTCTTACTTCCCCATCTAGGCTCTGTATGAAGAATCTCATCCATACATCTGCATAATCAATGTTAAAATTATCTGCAAAGATGTAAAAGGCTACCAGATGTTCTTCAACAATTACCTCACCTTCCCCATTATATCTTGGTAAATATTTCATGTAATCTGTGGCTGGGAGTGCATGTAATCCTACAAGAAGCACTAGGGGTTCATATCTGGCAACAATTATGACATCCATCCTGTTAACATCCATGGCTTGAATAATAGGAATATGAATATTTATGGGAGATACAAGGGTGGATGCAGGACTGGATGATGAGGTAGAATCAGGAGTTGGATATGTCTGAGCTACTTTAGAATTATGATTCTCAAGGCTAGCAAATTCAAACTGCTTGTGATTGTGATTAGATGTAGGCTCTTTGTGCGCAGATTTACCCTTGAGGAGGGAGGTATATCTTCAAGCTAGGGTGGATTTCATTATTCACTTTTCTGGCTTAGAGGCTACTATGTTATTCGCAGGGCCAGGATGAGCCTTCTTGACTTTTCTATTTTCAGATTTGGATTTGTTGAATCCTTTTTTGGGCGCCATTATTTCTTTCTTAAATTTGACTTAGTGGATTCGCCAAGTGAAATATGGCAGTCTGTCTGTGTCTGATCTTTTTTCACCATCAAAGGTCAGAGCTAATAAATGTCATTCTCCCAAGGAAATATATTTCGTTACTCCGTTCCTCGGCAACGACGCCAAAAGATGTTGGTCCTAAGGTCTGCACCTGACTGCTAAAGGGAAAAGCTAGGTCACCTATCAATTTATAATGGTTGTTTCTTTTAAATTTTTTTTTGGTTGGTTAGAGGGTTGTTCTACCAAGACAAAAGCATGGTTGGATTGGAAAAATGATATGGATGAGGGTCCTCCTTGGATGGTAGCACAATAATGACAGACAGATGAAATAATAGAAAACAAAGGGAAGCAAAAACTTACTCAATGAATAGTCTACTGCAAGAAGTTCTACTTAAAATATCATTTCAAGGAATTAAACATGTATCAAAAACACAATTATTCCCACAAGTTGCAATAAGAACAAATATTCACCAAGCATTAGTTGTTTTCACATGTTTCATATCCTTAAAGACAAGTTATACAATAGCCGAAGGAAATAAAATGTACTTTGGACAAATCAAAAATTGCATTCAAGAGATAAAAAAACACATGAAGATTTGAACAAAACACTGTCATCAATAGTATATTCACTAGGTAGAGGGATTTAATCCATGCATATTCCCACAGGTTGCAATAAGAACAAATATTCACCAAGAATTAGTTGTTTTCACATGTTTCATATCCTTAAAGACAAGTTATACAATAGCCGAAGGTATGAAATGTACTCTACACAAATAAAAAACTGCATTCAAGATAAGATAAAAAAACACATGAAGATTTGAACGAAACACTCACATCAAGAGTATATTCACTAGGTAGAGAGATTTAATCCATGCATATAATAGGTCCAACCAGTTTGATGTATTGCTATCTTTCTTCCCGAAAACTCCCAACCCTTAAAACATATAAGAGCTGCATATTTAACAGATTTGCAAAGGTTCTCACCCATATGGGACTGAGACCTAACTCTGGATAACTAATTGTAGAACAAATCATTAAATTAACTAAAACATTTCATGGAGTACAACAATGTCCACTTCACATTGGACTTAATAAAAAAGAGTGGTTCTTATCACACACATAAGACCACTTATTAATTCAACCTAAAGAATTTTAGAACCGAACAACTGAAACTGCTACTGTCTCTGAGACTGAAGTGACGCATGCGTTGGATGAACTGTAATTGGTAGAAAAATTAGGAGTGACAAAATAGGGTTTCGTGTTGAGTAATGGCATGCCTGCGAGCTACTTGAGGCCTTTGGAGGATAACTGGTTGTCTGTGTATATATGTTCATTATATTCTCAAGGAAGAGGTAGTCTTCTGAAGTGTTCCAGAACCAATGATCGTCGACCTGAGACGATCTCCATGCTCTTTGTCCATAAAAAAGATTTCAATGGCTAAGCGCATTCCATTTTGACCCATCAGCTTCCATCTGTGCCTGGAAAACTTCACTACTTTCGACCAATCAGTCATTTGGGAAGACGAGACTGGTTGCGAGCAAGAGTACGTGGAGGCAATTGACCAATAGGGGATGACATGAGTGAATTTGTATTATGTGGAGGTGAGTGGAGATGACGTGGTGACTTGACGTCATATAAGCATTTGATTTCAGGAGTTGTCGAGGGTGGTTTCGGTCCATGCCTCTTTTGGGCCCAAAATCCCATCTAAGCTGCCACATAGCTCCCCCGTGATACCATGGTTTAGATTTCGGCTTGCCCAAGGATTTTAATGCCCGAGCATGTTGTGGCGTCAAAATGAACCGTGGCTGTTGATATGGAGGATGGGGGTGTTGCCTATAGGGATTAGCATTGGAGTTAGGCACTCCACGACAAAAATTATTTTCTCCACATTATGGAACCCCGAATTCCATGGGAACTGTCGATCTCACATTAACACCGGATCTTCACAGCCAATCATGTTAACTTACTGTTTACATGTATTTCGAGTTTGACATGGTCTGCTCTGATTGTCTGCTAGCTTATGCATAAGCTTACTGAGCTTTCAATGGTTTTGTCGAACATGGATATCTTCTGCGCACACACAAAAGACTCGGTGGACCTGTTCTATGCTTCGTTAGTTGAAAATATGATGATGAGTATTCCAAATTCAAACCAAAACATGTGACCTCTCTCAAGAAAACAAAACGATGGTGCAAATATGCAAAGACAAACAAGGGTCATGAACAATAACAAATGGGGAATAGGCTTAGTAAGCAACAATAAAGCTCCACATTGATGGTTGGATAGGGTGAGAGATAGAAGAGGGTAGGGGTGCAGACCTAGATAACAACACATCCCATATGGAAGATGCAACCAAAGATAAAGTGACAAGGATTGAATACCATCCGGTCTTAAGGGATTTTGAAGTTGTTTTTAGAGAAATCTCAGGATTTCCACCAAAAAGGGACATTTATTTCACTATCAATTTGATGCCGGGAGCTGCCCTAGTGTCCAAGACACCTTATAGAATGGGCACACCAGAATTGAAAGAGTTGCGGATGCAACTTGAAGAGTTGCTAAAGAAGGGGTATATACGCCAAAGTGTGTTACCTTGGGGAGCCCTAATTATTTTTGTGAAGAATAAATATGGAACCTTAAGGTTTTGAATTGATTTCAGACAACTAAAGAAGGTCACCATAAAGAACAAGTATCCTTTGCTAAGAATTGATTGATGACTTATTTGATTAGCTGAAAGGTGAAAGAATATTTCCGAAGGTTGACTTGAGATAAAGTTATCATCAAGTAAGGATAAAAGAAGAAGACATCAACAAAACAACATTCAAGACAATATATGGGCATTATGACTTCACGGTAGTGCCATTTCAACTATCAAATGCCCCAACAATCTTTATGTGTTTGATGAATGGAGTGTTCAAGGAGTACCTCGACAGGTTTGTAATTGTCTTCCTAGATGATATAATTGTGTACTCTAAGTCAGAAAAGGAACATGAACAACATTTAAGAATGGTGTTGCAATTTTTAAGAGAGCATAAGTTGTATTCTAAGCTAAGTAAGTGCATCTTTTATCAAAAGAAGATTCACTACTTGGGACATATAATTTTCTCAGATGGGATAGAAATGGATCCTGAAAAGATATAAGCCATTAGAGGATGGCCAGTGCCAAAGAATGTGACAGAGATTAGATCATTCATTGGTCTTGCCGGTTATTACCGAAGATTCATAAAAGGTTTTTCAAGGATTGCAAGTCCAATCATTTCTTTGCAAAAGAAGGGAGTGAAGTTTGAATGGGCACCCAAGTGTGAAGATAAATTTTAGCAGTTGAAGGAAATATTGACAGGTGCACTAGTCTTGAAGATTGTAGATCTAGATGAATATTTTGTTGTGTGTATCGATGCATGAAAGGAAGGGATTAGTGGATTCCTCAGTCAAAAGGATCATGTGGTATGATATGAATCCAAGAAACTAAAAGAGCATGAAATAAATTATGCTACCCATGATCTAGAGTTAGCAACACTTTTACATTCATTAAAAATGTGGAGGCATTAACTTACGGGGAAGAAATTCGAGCTAAGGACAAACCAATGTGGTTTAAATCATTTTTTTGGAGATCCAACACTAAATGAAAAACGAACTAGATGGATGGAATTTCTGAGTGAATATGACTTTGAAATTAAGCATATAAAGGGAAAATAAAATCAAGTGGCCGATGCGCTCAGTAGAAGAGCTCATGAAGTGCATAGTGAAGCCATCAACATGTATAGAACTGATATAAATGATCAAATCATTGCAACAACAAATTTAGATCAACATTATTTAAAAATAAAAGAAATATTACAACAAAATAATTTTCAGCAGAAATTTAATTCTTATGAGCTGAAAGAAGATGAAATTCTCATGTACAAACATAATGTGTATGTGCCGAATTCCAGTGAGATGAAAAATGTAGTTCTGAAGGAAATGCATAATGTGTCAAATGTCGGGCACCCAGGATATCATAAAAAAATTGCAAATGTAAGAAGCTAATACTTTTGGCGAGGAATGAAGAAAAAAGTGGCTAATTACATAGCCAAATGTCTAGAATGCCAAAATGTAAAGACATAGAATATGGATCCAACATGTTTTCTACAAGCATTTCCCATTCCAAAATGGAAGTGGGAAGTTTTCATAGTTGTTTTTTTTACGAAGCTGCCCAGAATAGTGAAGCAATATGATTCCATCATGGTGGTGGTAGATAAATTGACGAAGGCAACACATTTTATTCCAGTAAAAACTACACACAAGGCAACAAATATTGCAAAAATATATATGAAAGAAGTGGCTAGGCTACATGGAGTGCCTAAGGAAATAGTATCAGATAGAGATCCAAAGTTTACTTTGAATTTTTGGAAAGGTTTGTTCAAAGGATTTGACATAAATCTAAATCTTAGTACATCGTATCATCTAGAGTCATATTGGAAAACATAAAGGACCAACATGATAATTGAGGACATGCTTAGAATGTATGTGATGGATAAACCATCAAAGTGGGAATATTATATTCATTTAGTTGAATTTGCCTACAAAAATGGGTATCAGGCCTCATTGAAAATGAGTCCATTTGAAGCATTGTATGGCATAAAATGTAAGACATGAGTTGGGATAATCCAACAAGCATATTGATTATTGGTCCATAATTGTTAAAGGAAATGGAAGAACAAGTGACAAGGATAAAATAGAATTTAAAGGCATCCCAGGATAGGCAGAAAAGTTATGCAGACAAGAATAAAGTGTTTAGATATTTTAAAGTGGGTGAACATGTGTTTTTAAAAGTGAAGGCAAAGAGAAGTTCGCTAAGATTAGGAAGATTCCTAAAGTTGGAAGCAAGATATTGTGGACCTTTTGAAATTTTAGAAAAGACAGGTCCAATTGCATACATGATAGCATTGCTTGCATCCATGAGAGTGCATAATGTATTTCATGTATCATTAATAAAGAAATATGTGAGTGACCCTAACCACATAATTGATTAGAATGTGATCCAGGTGGAGAACGAAGGATAATTCTATATGGAACCAATACACATCCTGGATCGGAAAGTCAAATTGCTCAAGAATAAATCCATAGGGATGGAAAAGGTTCAATGAACCTGTTACTATCTTGAAGATGCTAATTGAGCTCATGAAGAAAACATACGGGATGAATGCCCACAAATTTTTAAATTTTTTGAAGGAGACATAATGCAAGACTCTGTTTTGAGCAACTAGAGTTCCAGAACCACATCTCAGAGTCCTATCGAACTATGTAGGGGACCTTGATAAAAAAATGGGTCATTTCGTTAGTCCAGCTTGATGGAAACTAGACTTTGTTTCATTTATATTTATTCCTGAGGTCAAACAGAAAAATTTTAGCACCTTGTCAATCTCCCACCACTCCTGCATTGTAGCATTTTTGATTATGATCACATCATCAACAAACAAAATATGTAGAATTTTTATAGTCCTGAAAACTTTTGTAACTGTCAACTTACCCTCTCTTTGACTATCTTTCAGCAGGAGGCTCAGTCCTTCCATAACTAAGATGAAGAGAAGAGGCGATAAAGGGAAACCTTGCATTAATTCCCTATTGCTTTTAAAGAACTCAGTGGCTTCACCATTGATCAGAACTGAAAAGGAGGTGGAGACCACACAACTCATTATCTAGTTTGTCATATTAAGGCCCATGCCAATTTGGAGAGGTAACATATGCAACAAATCCCAGTTAATACAATCATACGCTTTCTGTAAATCTAATTTTAAAACCAATGACTTTGTTTTCTTCATTTTAATGTTGTGAATGCACTCATGTACTATACCGATGGCATCCTGTATCTGTCTCCCTTGGAGAAATCCCATCTGCTCCTCCAAAATCGATCTAGAAAGCTGATCAACTATAATCTTAGATATAATTTTATAACTCAGATTACACAGTGAAATCAGTTTGAAATCACCGAAATGATGAGGCTTGTTTACTTTGGGTATCAATGTAATAAAAGTTGATGAGGATTGTTTACTTTGGGTCCTCCCCAACAATATGAAATAAATTCTTAAAAAACTCAACTGTCCAGCCGTCCGGGCCCCAGACTTTTATCCACTTTGAAATCTGATAAAACCTTCTTCAATTCCTCCTTTTCAACGGGTTTGTATAGAGCCTCAGCCTCTATGTCATTCATCATATTTGAAAACAATGCAACCACCTTGACTTGTTCCCTGGTAGAAGGTACCAAAGGTTCTTTGTAAAATTCTTTGAAATGTTTTATAGCAATTTTTTTTATATTTTCCTATCCACTGTCGACTTGTCCCTCTTCATCTTGTATCTCCCAAATAAACTTACTATTTCTCCTGAAGCTCGCAAAATTATGAAAGAATTTTGTGTTTAGATCTCCATTGTGTAACCATATAGCTCGACTGCGATGGTACCACTGCTCCTCTATTTCATGAAGAATTGTATTTCTTTCTTGCTCCAACACCTTTAATGACTAATCAACAAATTCATTACAGGTGCCCTCCGCCAAGTTTTGAATTCTAAAGGAAATCTCTTTCTCCAGGCAGTGTAGTCTTGAGTTTTTACTAGTCCTTTGATCCTTTTGCCAAACTTTCATGATTGCTTTTAAATCTTTTAACTTCCATACAAGTCGTCTCTTCTTACCAGTCTCCTGCATATATAATGGATCGTTCCACAATTTCTGAACCATCGATATGAAACCTTGTTCTTTAATCCACAGAGGATTAAATTTGAATGGGAAAGCCTTATAAAGCGGAGGTAAATCCAACTGAAGTAATATCAGAGCATGGTCAGATATGAAAGGGAACTCCACCCATGCTCTGTAGATACCAACTGAAGCAATTAAATATTCGGAAAGGAAATATCTGTCTAGTCTTTTTGCAATGAGATATGCTCTCGTTCGTCCATTATGCCAAGTAGGCACCACTTTTCCAGGAACAATGTCAATGAGCATATTTTTATGAAAATAATTATGGAAAAAAACTTGTCAACAATCCCAAAGAGGACGTACCGCCCCAAATTTCGCCTGTAGATAGAGTCAAATTAAGATCCCCTGCAAGTATAAATTTTTTAGGGTCAACAAGCCTGAAGATTCCAACCTTTCCCAGAWTAGTTTGCGCTCCACACATGGCCCGTAGACATTAAGAAGAGTAATCTGTCTTTTKCTTTYCAAACAAAAGCTTGTCAATAAAATCCCACCACACATAAGAAATGGAACTAGATCAAAATAATTTGGGTCCCAAGAAACCAATAAACTGCCAAAATTACCAACAAAATTCACCGCACTACAATACCACTTCGCACTACAATACCACTTTGGTCTAAGGGTGTGAAAGAATGAACGAGCTTTTGCAAAGTAAACCAAGGTCTCGTGTAAGAATACAAAATTTATATTTTTACGAAATAACTTTTTGATTTGTTTTATTCCCTCTCAATTTTTGTGTTCTTATTTTTACTTTTAGGAGTAACTTTTTGATGAGTTTTATTCTATATAAATTTTACTTTAACTGTATAACTTTTTTATGTGTTTTACTTAAATGTATAACTTTTTGATGTGTTTTATTTCGTATAAATTTTTGTGTTTTTTATTTTTACTTTTAGGAATAACTTTTTGATATGATTTATTCCCTTTCCATTTTTTTTGTTCTTTATTTTTATGAGTAACTTTTTGATGTGTTTTATTTCATATAAATTTTTGTAGTTTTTTTTTTAAAATTAGCAATAAATTTTGTGTATGTTTTATTTCATTTAAATTTTAATTATATGTATTAAATAAAATTATATTTATTTACATGTTTTTTAAAGTGGGAAAATTTATTATAATTTAGTTATTAGATGGTAGTGAAGATAGTTATTATTGATTATTATTAGAAAATTGATTGATTTATCATCTTTATTTAAGGAATATTTGAAATGACCTACTAGTGATCGTAAGGGGTTAGATTTTCATTCTTACCACATGTTTCTAAGTCTTGGTTTGTTAATATGTTTTCTTACTTTCTAGGAAAAAAACAAATGATTTGTTACACTAATGTTGCAATATTTTGAAATTTTTTATTATGCAATTTATTTCCTTAGATCCTAGATTTATTATTACTAGCTTAATGTTCAAATTTATGGAAATCACTAAAATCCAAAAATGAAAGAGCAAGCAAATGAACATTGTGACTCGAGAACCCTGATACATAGAAAACCCAACTAGAAGGTGAGGCCTATGCAATGATCCCTTTTCTTTAGTTATGAAATGAAACTACAAAGAAATGAGTACTCACTATGGAGTTCCCTTTTGACAGTCTGGCTTGAATGGATGTTGCAAAATCTTCTACCTCCTTTGTTATGCTCTCAAATCCCACTCCTAGATGTTCTACTCAAAGAATGGAGCAAGTACAATGCTCAAAGAATGAAACCCTTTCTCTTCCTAGCATACTGTTATTTAACATAGTCTGATGATCGTCTAGGGTTATGGTTTTTGTATGCTTCAACCCTCAATTAATGTTAGGGTTTTGGACCCTCTAGAATCTTCTTGAAAGTCCACACATGACTAGACCTACATGTGTGAGTAATGGGGGTTGACGTGGCATCCACTCGATACCATGGTGGTCAATAGGGTAGGTCAACTTGCAGGACACATAACTTCTGCATCCAAGCTCTAATTGAGATGATTTTCAAATTGTTGGAAAGCTCTTGGTGTGTAGAAGTTGAGAGCCGTGCTTGCAAATTTTTGACCCCCCAAAATGTCGTTTTATGCCTCAAACTAGCTTTGGAAGGTTCTGGACCCCAAATCTCCAAACTGAGACCTACCACTAAAATGGGCCCTCCAAGCTAATTCTTCCACCCAAAAAACGCCGAGATATATGACAAATTATATAATGATTCATTTTAGATCATAAACTCTTAACCAATTAA
>JASDQU010712748.1:11478-23773 GCA_032191745.1 Picea mariana
TATATATATATATATATATATATATATATATATATATATATATATATATATATATATATATATATATAGAGAGAGAGAGAGAGAGAGAGAGATAGATATATCCCTGTTAATTAGGTGTGTTAATGACTAATTAACAGTTTTGGTGTGCCTAAGGGTTATGACATTAAATCATGGCCTTTAATTTGGTGGAGATGAAAAAGGATATTCCCTTTCATTAAATCTCACCCACACATTGCCTATTTCTAATTACAAAAATTGTTTAATATATAACTTTTCAATAAAGAAATGTGTATCAACATAAATATAAAATGAATAATAATAATAATTTAATGTTAGAATTGTAAATAAATACTTTAGTTAAAATAACTTTAAAAAATGATATAAATATATAAATAAATATGAAACAAAATAAACACCTAAAAGACTGCCTTTCAACACAATATAATTATGAAAATGTTTTATAGTATAAATGAAAAAAAATAGTGAAAAGGCATTTCAACACAATATAATAATCTTGCAAACTCCATACATGCTTCTTACAATTAAGTAAATATTAAAAAATAGCTCATATCTTATCATCATAGTGCCCTAATAATCTTGCAAACTCCATACATGCTTCTTACAATTATGTAAATATTAAAAACTGTCTCATATCTTATTATCATAGTGCCCTAAGAGCTTGTCTCAAATATTAGCTTTGTTTAATATAGTACGTGGCTATTTAGAAAATTCTAGCCAAGCAATAGTAGTGTGCATGCCTTGCAAAGGTCCTTTGGAGTGTTGACCATCGAGCATAACAATTGAATTTGGCAGAGTTATTTCAAACTACTTATGGATGCATGCATGCCTTGCAAACCTTGGAAGTGTACAAAACAACAACAATTGAATACATTTGATGTAGTTTCCATTCTCAGAACGACTACTAAAATCACTCTTCTTGGGAGGTTGGAATACGACAATGATGTTGGCCCGAGAGAACTTGCATTTCTTGTTATAAAGAGGAGCGCAAATAGATTATAGCCTAAATGTACATGTAAATGGAAATGAGAAAGAAGAGAATAAAATTACATTAATAATCAATAACTCATTTGATCTAATATTGGATCATTATATAATTTGTCACTTATCTTGGTACTTTATGGGTGGAAAAATTGGAGGAATTGGTTTGCAAGGGCACATTTTAGTGGCAAGTTCTAGTTTGAATATTTGGGGTCGAGAACCTTCCCAATCCATTTTTAGGAATAAAACTACAGTTTTTGGTCAAAACTTTGTGATCATAGAACAAATCCCCTTGATGTTATTCTACACACCGAGATCTTTCCAAGGGAGAGAAATTCACCTCAATAGAAACTCGTATATGGAAGTCATTTCTCCCATAAGTTGACCTACTTTATTGACCACCACGGTATGAGTGGATGCCACATCAACCTCCATTACTCACACATGTGGGGCTATATATGTGTGGAATTTCAAGAATATTCTAGAAGGCCCAAAACCTTATCACTAATTGAGGGTTGAGGATGCAAAAACCCCAACCCTAGATGATTATTGGGCTATGTTAAATACTTGTCCACTAGGAAGAGAAGATGTTCCAATCTTTAGCATTGTACTTGTTCCATAGTTGAGAAGAGAATCTAAGAGTGTTATTTTGAGAACATAACAAAGGAGGTAGGATATTCTATAGCAACCATTCATACCATAGTGTCAAAGGAAACTACATAGTGAACTTACCCTTTACTTTGTACTTGTTTTTCATAACTAAAGAAAGGAGCGCAGAGCATAGACCTCACCCTCTAGCTAGATTTTCTCCAGGATATTGATCCAGACTTTATGAGAAGAATGAAATAAATACAGATCTATATTATTAATGCATAGATACAATGAAAAATAATAGAGATACAATAAAACTTGGCTTCTATTCAAAAAATAAATATGTTGAAACTGTAAAATGCAGACTGAAACAAGCTTGCTAGAATGGTGGCGACTTATATTTGAGAAGAGATGTGATGACAATGCTCATTTGCAAGAAGATGAGTACAATGAGGATCCAAAGGCCTTTTTACATCAAACATGAATTCCAAAACCCTAGACATCCAAAAACCTAATCCCAGGAGATGAAGTGCCAAAAGTCATGTGGGCCCCATTGGGATAAGTTGGTACATCAACTTCTTAGGGCCATAACTTTTGCATATGATATTCATTTTAGGTGCACGATAGACTGTTGGAAAGGTCTATAAGAGGACTATACATTATTCCATCACACTTAGACTTAGTCAACTATGTGATTGTGACATGCCCAAAAAACGATGTTTAGGCCCTCAAAACGGCCCCGGAAGTTTAGGATCCAAAAGGCTAGAAAAAAATTGCCAAGATGAAAAATGAAACTGCCAAGATTAAATCTGTATGTGAGCCAGTTGGAATAGGTGGGTGGCCACCAATATCCACCTGGATCAATCCCCCCCCTTAGGAAGTAATGGTCTCCATTGCGTTGAGTTCCCCCATTAGATGAGGAAATTTCTGTTAAATTTGGCCTTGGGTGAGCCACTTGCCTTGGTGCAGGGGCCGCCCTGCTTTGACAACATGATAAAGATGAAACTTCTATTGGCGAGTACCCTTGACCTATGTGTCCACGATCTGATCAATGGATGCATCTTCCATGTAGTCAGGGTTGATCTATGTCGGTGTCAATTGTTCTGCTACCTATGAGGTGTCCAATAATGGTGGACAGTATGGTCGAAGGAGGTCCACATTAAAAACTGGGTGAAAGCCAAGGAAGGGGGGAATGTTGAGCTCAAAATAATTGTCACCCACATCCTTGGTGATGTTATAAGTTCCATAATGGAGTGGACAAAGCTTCTGATGGGGTCCTGTAAGGCTTTCTTTCTACAAATGCAACAAAACTTTATCTTCCACCTAAAACTTGTGTGGCACCTAGTGTTGATCATGGCGTTGCTTGTACTTGGCATTGGACTTCTACAAAATGTCATGAACCTATTAGCGTATGTGCTGGAGCCACTCAATGAACTGGGTAGCTTTGTCGGCTTCAGTTTGAGCATGGGACAGGTCTGCCTGGGTGGCTGCAAGGGGTAGTGCAACATCCATGGGACCCAAAGGTTGAAATCCCAACCCCACCTAAAAGGGACTATGGCCAGTGGAGCTATGTATGGCTCTATTGTAGTTGTGTTGAAAATAGGGAAGGATCTCATCCTATATGCAGGGATGCTTGGAATTGTACATGCACGGGATATGCATGATCATTTGCTTGACAAAATCGGTTTGGCCATCTATCTGGGGGTGGAAGGTAGTGGATTTGGTGAGCTTGGTGTCCAATCGTGACCAGAGGCTCAACCAGAATGTGTCGAGGAACCGACTATCCCAATCTAAGACAATGGTTTGAGGTAACCCAAAATGTACCCACACTCATTCGAAGAAGAGCTTGGTAGTGGCCTCTGCTGTGATTATCTTCTTCCAGGTGGTCAGAATCGTCATTTTATAAAAATGATTAACCACCACAAAAAAAAGTCATTTCCCCACTTGGTTGACAAAATGCCCGACATGTAGTCCATCGAGATGGATTCCCAGGGCCTTTCAGGAGTAGGAAAAGGGGAGTACATACCTTGTTTCTTAATGGATGGTTTGGTAATGGCACAGACAGTGCAGGACCTGATATACTTGTCGACATATTTTCAAAGTTTCATCTAATATAAATGTTGTTGCAACACATCCACTATCTTTTCTATGCCGAAGTGTCCTTCCATTCGACTGTAGTGGGCTTCCCAAATCAGCTTTGCTTGCTCACTTGATGGAACACAAATATGGCCCAGATGGCACAACAACCCATCCTAAATATGGAAATCAGTGACAACTGTGTTTGCACCCAACATCTAGTAGGTGGCTGCGAAGTTGGGATCTCTCTCATAGAGTTGGGGCCATCCAGAGGTCCCATCGCTGGAAGATTTTAGCATCATAGTGAGTGTTGCAATTGGTAGATGACTGAGGCATTCAATGACATGGTTAGTTCTTCTTGTCTTATACTTGATGTTGAGATGGAACTGCTGCAAGTATATGGACCAATAATGATGGCGATCATTATGGAATTTTTCCTAGGTTTGTAGGAACTGCAACGGCTTATGATCGGTGTGGAAGCCTGTCTCCTTCCCAAGAATGTAATGCCTCCACTGGCGGTAGGCTTGCACAATTGAGTACATTTATTTTTTGTAAGTAGGGTATTTACGGACAACATCTGACATTGTCTCACTATGATAGGCCACGAGGTGCCCATGCTGAGTGAGAACTGCACCCACAGTATAGTCTTAAGCATCTATCTCAATCTCAAAGGGTTGTTTCAGGTTGAGTAATGAAACCACTGGTTGGGGCTGAGAAAAAGTGTTTCTTCAAATCATCAAACGCTTTCTATTATGACAGTCCCCACTCAAAATTTTCCTTACCACCACCCCTGGTTACTTGGTCAAGGGCCCATGCAATATGGGATAATTCCAACATGAACCTACGATAGAAATTCGCAAGGCCTAAAAAGATATGAAGCTCAGTGAGTGTGGTTGGGGATGGCTAGTCATGAATGACCTGGATCTTGGCTAGATCAACATGCACCCCCTGCTCTTATAAAATGTATCCTAGGTATTGGACCCTATCCATGAAGAAGGGGAATTTTTCCAAATTTACATATAGCTTGTGTTGCCACAAAGTGTGCAAAACCTATTGAATATGTTGTAAGATTTTTTCCCAATTCTTGATGTAGATGAGGATGTCATCTAGATACACCACCACAAAAGAATTGGTGAAAGACCACAAAATATCATCCATCATCCTCATGAAAGTTGTTGGGGCATTCGTCAAACCAAAGGGCATGACCAACCATTCAAAAAGAATTTGTTTGGACTTGAAGGAAGGTTTCCATACATTTTTTTTCTCTATTGGGACCTAATGGTACCCAGTCTTCAAATCAATCTTACTGAAGTATTTGACTCCCTTAAGTTGGTCAAGGAGATCATTAGTTCGTGGAATGGGGTACCGATCCCTGATTTTGATTTTATTTAGGGTCTGGTAATCGATGAAGAGTCACCAAGTACCATCTTTCTTCTACACAAGCACGATTGGGCTTCCATACAGTGATGAGTTGGGTCACATGTGCCCCTTTTGGGGAAATTATTGGATATGATGCTTGATCTTCTCATTTTTTAATATAGAGTGACAATAGAGTGGCTCATTGCATAGTGGTGTGTCGGGGGTAAGATCTATTAAATGCTTGAGATGACGGTGTAGAGGTACACTAGTGGGTGAGGAGAAGATGTCTTTGTATTATTCCTCAACCTTATCCACTTGTTTCTGCTATGTGGAGAGTTTGGCCGTGGAGGCCATGAATGTGGTTACAACCTTCCACTCACTTTGAGAGAAAATAAAAAAGAAAACAAATTTCTTGGTCTAAGAGATGACCTTTCTGCATTGCTTGATAGAGATCAAGGAAATTACAGTAGGTGGGACTACCTCAAGTATTCTGTACAATTTTCTGTCTAAAGTAATACTAACAATACGATGCCTAGACTCATATACAACATGACGTTTCCATGAATAAGGTTTTCCCAAAAGAACATCACAAACTTCAAGGGGATAAAAATCAAACAATACCTCATCTTTGAAGGGCTTGATGTCGTAGGACACATGTCATTGTTGGCTGACACGAAGATCACTTCCTTGGTGGATCCATCAAATGATGTATGGATGCAGTTGCAGCATTTTTGATAGGGTCAGTCGCTTAATGACCTTCGCTAAGATGAGGTTCTTATGGATACCACTATCAATGATGAAGTGCAACAGAGTACCCTTCACCCACATATGTGAATGAAATATGTACTTTCCTTCCTCTGGTTCATTAGGTTCACTAGGATGGATCTTGGTGGTAGCAATAGTGGCATTGGGTTCCATGTCAATAATCCATCTCACCTTTTTTGGTTCTGACTTTGAGTTGGAACCCGCATCTAATTCAGAGGCTTTCACCTCTACCACCAATGATTACTTTGAGCAACAATCAATAGTTTTATGCGAGGGGATCTTATAGAAGTCACACCACTTCCTAATGTCTTTCTTCATCTTTCCATTGTCCTTCTTTGTTTGTGGCTTAGACTGGTTGTCCTGAGGCTGTCCATATTTTCTCTTCCCTTTTTTCTGCAAGTTGGGGATGCCCTTTCCCTACTTCTATTGTGATGAGTTCCCAGACCTAGATTGCCGAGTATTTTGTTTAAGATTTTTCTCAATTTTGACAACATATCGATAGGTCATGCCCAAGGATGAGATGTCGATAAAATCCATTTATGTCTGAATGTATCTATGTAGACCATCACAGTATTTGAGCACCAGATGTCACTCATAATATTTGATACCAATATTGGTGCACAAGGTATGGAAGATATTTGTGAACTCTGGCATTCTTTGGTCCCTTTTCTGTCGTAGTGTGGTCCATCTTGTATACAGGTGGTCGTAGCATCAAAAAAGGTAGTATTGTTCCTTAATAACATCCATGAAGGACTCCAAGGTGAGTGTGACTGTAAATAATGAGGGTTCCTCTATTTTGTTTTTCTCATAGAAAGTCTCCCACCAATCTTTGACATGGGGGACGGCTTTGAGGAGCACAAATGTAATCTTTTCTTTATTCGAAAAGTTATCGACAAAAAAAAACCCTTCTAACAGATTCAACCATTTCTCTACAACATTTGTGTCTATATAACCTTCAAATATAGGAATATCAAAGTTTATTTGTACCTTGAAGGGGCATACGCCTCCACTTGAGGAAGATCTGTCACTTGTTTGTAGTTGTCGAAGGATTTGCACAAAACTATCCATCATCTCATTCCTCTATTGCGTGAGGGATTCCTAGAGAAATAGTTTGAAAGGATCTCATGTCCCATCCTCTTTATTTTCTCCTTCAATGGAAGTTTACTTGGGCATGCGAGAGCTCTTTTCCTTAAGAGAAATGATTTCGAAACCCAACTCTTTGTACCTTGACCTCGTTAGAGACATGCACTAAGAACGATAAGGAGCAAACCACTTTGATACCACTGATCTAGATTTTATGATTAGAACAAAATGAATACATATCTATATTATTAAAACAGATATACAATGAACAATAGTAGAGATACGGTAAAACTTGGCTTCTACTCAATAAAGAAATATGTTGAAACTGTAAAATGCAGACTGAAACAAGCTTGCTAGAATGGTGGCAACTTATCTCTGAGCAGAGATGTGACAGTTGCGCTCATTCACAATAATATGAGTACAATGAGGCTCCAAAGGCCTTTTTACATCAAACATTAATGCCAAAACCCTAAACATCCAAAAACCTAGCCCTAGGAGATGAAACGCCAAAATTCATGTGGGTCCCGTTGGGGTAAGTTGGTACATCAAATTCTTGGGGTCGTAACTTTTGCATATGATCTTCGTTTTTAGAGCACGATAGTCCGTTGGAAAGGTTTGTCCAAGGAGTGCATATTATGGAATCACACTCTAACTTTGTTCACAATGTGACTTTGTCGGGCCCAAAAAACTCAGCTTAGAGCCTCAAAATAGCCCCGAAAGTTTAGGACCCAAAAAGCTAGAAAAAAACTGCCAAGATGAAAACTGAAACTATAAAGATGACATATGTATGTGAGCCAGTTGGAATAAGTGGGTGGCCACCGATATTCACTTGGATCATATATATCTTGTGTTCATTTGTGGGGATGGTGGCTTCATTTGATTATTATTTTATTTTTGTATTTCAATTATTTTCATAAATTTGAGTAATAAGTTAGTTATAATTAATCTGGGGTCTAAGGAAACAAATTGCATAATACAATATTTCAGATAATTTAAGTTCTATTGTGACGAACTATTCTAATGGAATATTCATGGTAGTTTATAGATAATTGTTTATTGATTATTCTTTAAGCAGGCATAATAGCTTTAAGAGAAAAAAAATCTCTCAACAAATGGGTGGAATATGTCATATTGTTTCAGATTGGGAAACATAGTCCATCCAAGGTTTGAATTAGTGGTTGAAACATTTAAAATCAAACATATCATAGGTTCATGGTAGCCAACTATGCTTGAATATGCTTAACCTTGTGCGAAGTGGTTGAAAATTTTAAATGAGACTTATCTAGAAATAAGTATCTCACCAAATGCTCCAGTATGGCTCCCCAACTAGGTGATTAGAAAAATTGAATAGCCAAAAGTTTATTGTATGAGAAAACTTTATAAAAGAAAATGTATGAGAAGCATCAATACATTTGTGAGTCTTAACGTTAATAGTTTATTATTTCTCCTAACTTCATAACCTGAAGTTGCTTCGATATGAGGTCAAGTAAGACTTCAAACCACTTGATTAACAAAAATAAGTCCTCGACAAAAGTAAAATAGCTCATACCAGTAGTATGAAAACCTAGAAAAAAAATGATTTTTGTAAAATGAAATAGAAACAAATTGACATATAGATTATAGTCCCTGCCACCTCAAGGTCAATAAAAATGACTTAATAAATGGGACTTTGGGGTCAATTTAGTTTTTATTTTAGTATCTTTCGGAGTATAATCAGTTTTGAAAACGCAACAGATTAAAAAATGAAACACAAAGAAACTGTTGGATCAAGTTTGTTAAAGGCCCACTTATTACTTGTTTCCTTGATATTCCCTTGTGGAGAGTCGAGACAGCTTGTGCATCATACTTTTAGTTTCACTTACCAGGTATATATATCACCAACATAAACCATATGTAGTCGAAAAAAATTCATTTGGATCCTTTAGAAAGACGAGTAGGATATGTTTTCTCCAACAATTGGACTTGTTGAGCTTGCCCAAAAGAGATGGATCATGTCCATAGAACAGACAAAAGGGCACAAACTCTGGAATGTCCCGAATAGACATTCAAATGTTTATAAAGATTGTTTCTTTGTTCTAGATTTCCATGTTATTTGTTAGTTATGAAATTAGTTGAGTACATAATCATTTAGTTGGTCCACTAACTGTGATGTTGATTTTCTTTCTAATGTTCCTTTTTCTATGATTTTGATATTCGAAAATTTTTTGTCGGAGGTGCAAAAAATACATCAAAGGCAGCATCAACAACACCTATTTTTTTTTATAAAAGTCAACAAAGAATTGATCATGTATCTTATTCAATGCCTTATATAATATTGTCTAATACATCAAAAATGTCAGACGAGAAATGTGTTGATGGATTTCTAAGGTACCCACTGAAACATTGGATGTTGAGTCGTCAATTATATCTCCAACCAAGAAGCACCACAAATGGAATCAATGTGAGACTTTGAATTTGATTGAAATGTGCATGAATATGGAAAATTGGTCTAAAAAAGATAAGGTAAAGGTACCCTGGGAAGAGTTATCAACATCTTTGTTGGATCATTAAAAGAGATATCAACATCTTTGTTGGAGAATGAAATTGATCGTGGTCCAGAGAATTGCAAATCTCTTTGGGCATCATTGTTACAAAGTATGAGGTAAAGCATGAATTCTTACATTTTCTCTCTTCCCTTCCCATGAACTTCCCATTATAAACAGTTATGATGATCATATATCCATTATACAAATATATGAACACTTCTTATGGTAAGTGGAATAATATTTGAATCTATATGTCTGTCTTGTTGGTCCAATTGTTTCTCAAAGGTTTAGGTTTTCCTAGCTACTCATACTCAGATAATTTTGTTAGTCATTAGGCATCATGCTTTCTATTGACACCTGAATGGGGATGTTGTTGAAATGTTTTTTACGAAATTGAAATTTACAGAGCCTTATCCAAGGAGAGAAAAGTAAAAAGGCATCGCCATTTTTGGCTGAGATGGAGAAAATCTTATTGGGTCAGTGGATAAGAGTATGGAAGTATCAGTTTCCTTTGAATGGAAGGTTACAGAGGAGATCACCAAATCATTATTTTGTGGGAGAGAGAAAATGTGATATATCTTGTGAAAAATAGTGATATAAATAGAATAAAATGGCAAAACCATTAACAACGATGTAAAGGGAATTTGAAACCAAGAAATTTTGGCTTTTCTATGCCCTACTTCTATATATATTATTGTGTTTTCCTAACTAATCCTCTTTTGCTAGTCATAAATTTATAAATGTTCAAATTGATTTTGTATGGGTGAAGTAATATGTTTGCCTGAACTAATGCTCTTTTGATAGTCATAAATTTATAAATGTTCAAATTGATTTTGTATGTGTGAAGTAAAATCTTGAAAGGGATTTTGTAAGGGTGATGTCAATCCCATCCCTTATCTTGTTTTGTTTATTGTTTTACTTGAGTCTCTTGTTTTGTTTATTATTTTACTTGAGTCTAGTAGAATTGGTTTGTTACAAAGTAGTACTTGGTAATCAACATTGTTATTTCTTTTATGTTTAATATAGGTTAAGTGAGTTTATGGTAAAAAACATGTGTTTCTATTTTGGAGGTTATGAGTTAAAAACCAAAGGGATAGAGTCTATACATAAAATGTTTATTATCATTAACGAGGCATCCACATCTGAAAAAGTGAGCTCTATGCATGGATTTCACATTCACTGGGAAAAAATGGTTATGCTTTCCTTGCATAATTTAATTGTCAATTCATTCTCACAATAGGTGTTAATGAGGTGAGTTTAAATGTTGTAAGTTTTTTATTGTTGGTTAATTGTTATTGGAATCATAATTATTGGTGAAAACACAATTTTACATTACTCAAATTGTATTTTTGAATGCATAAAACAATTCAACCCAAACATATAACTGAAATTTTCTAAATTTATCATAAGTTTAAATGTTATAATCTTTTTATTGTTGGGCAATTATTACTGAAATCACAATTATTGGTGAAATCACAATTTTACATTGCTTAAATTGTATTTTTGAATGCACAAATCAATTCAACGACCTCAAAAACCCAAGACACATGAACTAAACTATATAATCTCAATAACTGAAATATGAAATTTTCTAAATTTCCAATCAAATTTTGAAGAAAACTCATGGAAGAAAGAAATAAAAAAATTTATACTAAGTCTCTCCATTCAATTCAATTTAAAATATTCCATTCAATTTGACATATTATTTTGGAGCTGACGGTAACCTTCTAGAAATTGACAATATTATATAAGGCGCTGATTATATAATGCTTGCAGTTTTGACTTGTATTCTTCGTTTTGAAGTCCCATCCTCCCACTACATACTAAACACGGCCCACTTTCTCAACTTCCAGTACTTTTCAATCTCCTCGGGGGTTTTTCTAGGAATCCCCTTAGGAGATTTTTATTGATGCTAAATCCATGTTTCTCTTTCAAGCATTTTGACCAGGAAAATAACTATACAACAACAAAAACTTCCAAAACTGCCACCCCAACACAACCCAACACCACCAGTAACTCCTTGACTTGCAAACCTCGGCCCCTCAATTCAATTCCCTTTCCACCCCCATAATACAAAACCAATCCTAGAATTACCCTGAAATTCAAAGCAAACGTTCTCTCCCTCTGAAATACCCTTTTGTGAAAGCAACAAAACTACCCTAATTTCTCCCTAGCAAGAACATTGCCATTCCCTCTCACTGTGAAAGTTAATGCCGACAAGTCATGGTCCCATGTGAGTCCAAGTGTCCTGTCTTTCCATTTTCATGTGGAAATAAATGGCAACCATCCCGTCAGCTCGTGCAAGTGAAAAAGAGAGGGTCGATTTTTTTTGGTATGTGAGATAGATGGTCGTAGTTGCTCCACCCAGGGTTGGAATTTGGATTCCTCTTTACCCATCAAACAATATGTTTTTGACGTTTTGGGTATCTTTATTTCCCATCAAAGAATGTTATGTCTAAATTTGTGCCCTTCAATAATCAAGTTTAGATAAGAAATTAACCCTTCAATAATTGAAGCTATATTAAAAAATTTATCCTTCAAGTTCACATAACAAATTGGTGTGCTCAACTTAAATTTGACAAATCACCTTTGGAGGTGGTAGGCTAGAGATCAATTTCACATGTGCTTATTTCAAGTATACTGAGAAACTTTTCCAACATGTCACTATGCTTGCCAATATTTTTAAGAAAACTCAACTACTTTCATGGACGAAACAAAACTCGTGCATATTTCTATTGATATTGAAATTAGCTAGAGAACATGTGTGTCTTTGTGCATTAGGAAGAAAAGAAGTCAAAAGACTCCCCAAGTGCTATATTTAAAAAAAAAAAAAGTCATCCCTACATTAATTTTCACAACAAGGTAGATTCAACTAACTACATGTATACACTTGTACG
>JASDQU010712750.1:7588-18249 GCA_032191745.1 Picea mariana
TCTAGCCTAGGGTTTTCTTCCAGAGTGATTCTCTGTCAAGGTTAAGGTGCTCGGAGGGTGGATTCGGCCTATGGTTGGGTGAAAATAGATATATTGTCAATGGTAAAATGAGAACATCCATTATATTCTAACAACTGGTTTGGTGGAGGTTAACACAACCATCCTGGTCCCCTCCACCACCTTTCATAGCATTTTGTGGTCTCTCGTAGCACATCCCCTCTTTCAGCAGTCATGCAACACGTAACCATTTTCTATTAAAATAATAGAATTTACATTGATCAACCTTCTACACAAGGTCCATTAGATCAAACATTCACACTTTTAAGTTTGCCATAGTTCCTTGTCCCATATAGTTATATTTACAAAATGAGGGAAACAGGGTGTTACAATTCCCTCCCCCTTAAAGGAACATCGTTGTTATAACCCTAAATTGCACCAGACATTCTTACCTGGCATCAGGCCATCTCATTTTCCTTCTTTTGCAAGACACTATTGAACATCTTTTTAAAAATCACCCTTTTTGAAGGCATACGCACCCTGCTCCACTACTGCATGCGTGTGTACGCTCGCTGACCCACTACAGCCCGCGTATACCTAAAAAGCACAAAAAATGGAAAGTTGCAGATGGAACACATAGTTTTGGGTAAGTTAACTAAACTGTTTGACTGCCCATAGCCAGTCACTCAACCAAATACCTATCCCTTTCTAGCCTATAAAAGAAGGGGTAGGGGTCCCATTTGGAGGAGAAAAATGATAGCAAAGAAACTATACCCGATTTAGCATTCCCCTTGCCCCAACCTTTTGCAACTATTGTGTGAAGAGAAGCACAAACAAAAGCAGTTGGAGCACAGTTGAAGAGGATCCCAAGACCAAATTCCAGGATCAGTGGCTGATATCACTATTGTAAGGTATTCTTGTGAGATTAATAAAAGAAGTACTTTTCCTGTCCCGCCATATGAGGTTTTCAAATGTTTAAAGTTGATTATATTTTAATATAATCTCTAACTCATTAGTTTATAGATCATATGCATGTAGAGTTCTTTGTTTGTCTTTTATGAATGCAGGTCAACTTTGGGAGGAGAATTGCAGTCAAGGAGCGACCAAACGTTAAAGGGATTGACATAAACACAAAAACTAAGCTACAATAACTTGATCTCTTTAACCTTGTATTTGCATATGAATAATGGGGTTTATGATTGGGATGTTGGTAAGAAGTAGGAGACTTTAGGTCATTTATGCATGCATGATAAAACCCTTAATGCTAGTCCGTAGGAGGGATTTCCCACCTACAATAGAATTGGCGACTGTACTAGGTAAATATCTAGGGTTTTTTTGGGGGATACTTTTTGGGTGTTTTAAATTGGTTTTATTACCTTTTTTTTCTGAGTTTCTGCAAGAGTCTGAGCTAGTAAGGATTCTAGTCTTCCATACCAGTACTCCCTGCTTTCTTTGCTTGATTGCTTTTTATTTTCCAGGAAGTCACAGAGGTATACATGGCTTGTACAAGGCTTGCATGCGTATACACGCACCCTACCCTCATACAACCCGCGTGCATACACTGGCTTATGAAGTGTTAGCTACATGTCTGAGTTCATAATTTGTTTTTTTAGAGAGGAAGTCATCCTTTTCCCTGTTAGAAGTGATCCTTATCAAGAGTTTTTTGGATCTAGTTCTGGTCTCTGTTGTTGCAGTTTTTAGTCTAGATATAATTAGATTATCTTTTTTTTTAACAAAGTTTCCTTGCATCTTTTTTTGTCAAAGTAAGTTTCTGTGTCTTCAAGGGATTCTGGTTCTCAATACCAATACTCCCTGCCAGTGCGTGATTGCTTGTTTTTCATTTTTTTGAGGAGTTGCAGAGGTGCATGGGGCCTGTAGTGGGCCTGCATGCATGCACACACACACTGAACTTGCACATCCTGTGTACATATGCTGGCTGTTGAACTGTCAGTAGCGTGCTTGTGTTGAGAATTTTTTTTTAAAGAAGAGGCAGTCATCCTCTTCTTTGTCACAAGTCATACTTCTCAAGGGTTTTCTTGATTTAGTGCTAGTCTCTATTATAGTAGTCTATAGCCTGGGTTTGACGTCAATTTTGCTTATCTTTTTCAAAATATTTCTTGTGTTTCCTATCTTTTTTACCTTATTTTAGCTTGAAATTTTAAGAAAAATGAGTTTCATTTTGAATCATACATTCATCAGTTTCTTTTAGAAGCTTTTGTTACCTCTTCTTTGATTAGAAGAAAATATATTAAAAAAAATAGCTTCTTAGGTCTCTTTCTTTCTTGGCATCTACTTTGCATTATTATTTGAAGAAGAAAAAGAAATTAGCATAGCATTGTGTTTTCTTCTAATTTTAAAAGAATTTCAAAAGAAAATAAGAAAGATAATCGTTCTTTGCTAGTGTTCTTATCATTTCTTTTTTCTGTAAGAGTCTTAACAAGATCAGTTGCACTACCACACCTTTTGAGTAAATCAAGCCTTAAAAATAACGCTAATTAAAAATAACTAGACTTTTATGTTTGTAGGGTCCATCAACTAGTTTAGGATTAGTGCCTTAAATTAGGTTGGAGAGGACACTCTTCAAGGCCGTTAAATCAAACATTGGATTCTGTGCTAGGGAGTGTATAAGTCCAGTAACATGGAAATTATTCGGGAACCCGCTCTAACACAGGGGTTGAACACGAGGTCGCGTGCGAAAAGGTAGCAGAGATAACCCTTCCAAAGCCAGACCAAGCATAGTTGGGAACACATATAGAAGACTTGTCTTGGGATTCCGTTGATCACATTTTCCACGGAGCTTCATGGGTCTCGAATCTGTTCGAGGTCCTCAGTCGTCCTCGCAGACACTTTCTTTCAATACCCTTGATAGGTTT
The DNA here is from genome assembly GCA_032191745.1 of Picea mariana. NCBI lineage: Eukaryota > Viridiplantae > Streptophyta > Pinopsida > Pinales > Pinaceae > Picea > Picea mariana. The sequence goes on from JASDQU010712750.1 coordinate 10,459, forward strand.
CAGTCTTGATACCTTGCTCATTGCAGTCCACCCGACTGTCGATTGTACCCCCCTGGTGATTGTTCACAAGCTGGAAATCTAGTTTCCATTATTTTAGAGGCTTACACATGTGACGCGGGGGTATACCGTGGTACCTAGGGAAGACATAGGGCCACGCTTTGCAGAGTATACGGGTACTTCCGTATTCGAGTTGCACTTGCATCGGTAATTTTCCTTAGTGTTGGTTGGTGTAACTGTTTTTCCTACTAGTTAGTCGTTTGCTTGATTTTACTTTAGGATTTTTTTAGTGTGTGATCTATGCCCCCTCATTTTCCATATTGAGTTAATCAGTTATTTCTTTGGGTCTTTGACCTAGGGTGGTAGACCTCCCACTCCATTAGTCATGAGGAATTTTTGTTCTTCCTTTTAGAAACGTAGAGTCGCCTCTGTATAGGCATTGTTTTTATAACACTGGTTCGCCATAGTCAGTGTGTGAAAATTTTATGGACTTGAACGATCCTGCAAGGGGAGAACCTGTGCATAATATCTTCATGGATAAAGTTCTGAGCGATACCAACCAAGCAACCCCTTCACAAGGGGATTCTTGTGCTTTTGCCTTCTTCGGAAATGTTGGTGTCCCTTTGATGGCCACTTTGTACATTCCTGGGTTGAATGTGGGACTATCCATTTGGTTGGGTACCATTCCAAATGTCCTGAATTCTATTGACGCTTCTTAGTTAAGAACCTTAAGTCATGTGCACCCTGTTGAAGTTTCTTCGTTAGCAAATTCTTCTCCTCCTTCTCCCGCCTTTGGTGAAAGTACAATTACTAGTAACTGGAAGTCTAAACGAAGTAGAAAGAGGAATAATAGGAAGAAGAAATCACCAACCTCTGAAAGTCATGTTAAATACCAACACCCATCCTATGTAAGTCATGTTGGGGGCACACACCATCCCTCTACAAGTCATGTTGGGGGGAAATGTCTAGTCACTGCTAGTCATACTGGCAATAGGTCTGTAGCCTCTGCAAGTCATCTTATCGACCCATCACCAACCTCTGCAAGTCACGTTGGAGATGTGCAATCAGCCACTACTTGTCATGCTGGGGGCATTGATTTTGTTGATAAACCTAGATGGATAGGACGTAAGCCTAAGCTCCCTTGTAATATTTGCAACAAAGATCACCTTACTCATCTATGCCCTAGCATTCCAGAGGTACAAAGTTTGTGGTCTCTGTCTGCAAGTTCTTTCGATTCTGAGTCTTTTGAGGTTTCATCATAGTCTATTCAACCATTGGTTGAGAAAGTGGTCATGCCGATGCAGTCATTGGCTGATCCCACTCCTCTTTTGAGGGGTGAGGTGCCTTTAGACCTTGTAATCTCTCAGCCTATTCAGCCATTGGTTGAGAAATTGGTCATGTCGATGCAGTCATCGGCTTATCCCACTTCTCTTTTGAGGGGTGAGGTTCGTTTAGACCATTTAGTCTCATAGCCTATGCAACCTTTGGTTGAGAAAGTGGTCACACTGACGCAGTCTTCGACTGATCTCACTCTTATCTTGAAGAGTGTCAAGTCTGCCAAAATGATCACGCCGATGCATTCTTCAGCTGATCCTACTCTTATCTTGGGGAGTGATGTGTCTACTGACTATGTTTTTAACATTTCAAGTTCAATACATTCAGAACAAGGGAGAATTTCTCTCATTTCGAGCACACCCCCTCCAAGCCCTAGGATGGTTTCCTTTGATTGGAATGATCGTGTTGAGCCTCGTCTTCCTTCTTCTACACCTTTTCAAATAAGGGTTGAAGTTAATTCGATAAACATTTATCGTTTTATTGTGGATGAAGGAGCCTCTGAAAGTATTTTATCCTCCTCGGTTTGGAAAGTCTTGGGATCTCTCGAGTTTGTGTCTTCTTCACATGAGTTGTTGACTTTTGAAAGATGTCCTAGTGAATATTTGGGGGTTCTTCCTCAGTTACCTATCTCGTTAGGTGGGAAGACTGTCCTTGTTGATGTTATAGTGGTGCAAGGTCCGTTAGATTTCAATATGCTTCTCGGGCGTGATTATGTATATGTTATGAACGTTGTGATGTCTACACTCTTCCGGGCGATGCATTTCCCTCACAATCGAAGAATTGTCACTATCAACCAGCTGGCATCTGATAATCACCATCCTAATTCGGCGTTATTTCAGACTACCCCTTTACATCTTCCTATTGTTTGTGTAGAATCTACCTCGCCACGGGTTAATTATGTGGCATCTTATCCTCGGTGTTCAATTGCTTCTGAGTAGGAACCTATGCAATCATGTTTGCCTTCTCGAGACTTGGTCTTAGCAATTTATTATTTGATTTATCCAATGGGGGCATGGGAGCCCTTGCTTCCCCCTCTTGGTCCAAGTGATCTTGAGTCTCCTTTTGAGCTTGATCTCGTTGTTGGTAGATCCTCAAGCCATCATGCTTGTGATTATTCGTTGATATACTCTACCAGTCCTGGAGAAAGCCTCCATCATCATAAGGAATATGGTCAGTTTACTTCACCGTTTGAGACTGTCGACCCTCACTTGTGTGATTTCTCATATTTTGAATTTCCTTCAGATGAGGCTATCCTTGAAGCCATGACTATAGATTCTATACCGCGGGAGGACTTTCATTGTGGTTTGTGTTTTCTTCCCTTTTGGGAGACTTTCCAACTTGACTATCAAAGATAATCTTGGTTTGAGCCTAATAGTGGGCTCTACCTGAACCAGTTTCATACATGAGTCATAGCCCCCACGGGTCTTCATTTAAGCCCTTTTCAGACCCTCTAAAAATGAAAATATTTTCGAGCGATCTTGTTGACCTTCATGCTCGCTAAACTGAAATTTGAAGTCACATCTATCCAACAGTAGTTTACCCCTTTTTTGGTTCGGATGGTGAACTGTACGGACAAAGGTATACTCTAGGGGCCTTGGTTCTCTAGAAGAGTATTCTCACGTATAGGTTTACCCCTTTTTCGGGCCTGAGAGACTAAATTTACAAAAAATGAACCCCCACGGAGTCCATTGTTAATCTCTTTTTGGAATCCCTAAAATTGAAAACATCGTAGAGTGACCTTATTCCTTCACACTCGTTAAAATGGTCCAGAAGAACATCCCATACATGGTCCATAGTTAATCTTTTTTCAGACTCCTTAAATATGAAAAAATTTCCGAGTGATCTTGTCTTTATCACACTTGTTCAAATGGTTTTGAATAAACGTATTTTCAGTGCTAGTTTACCCCTTTTTCGAACCGACTAGACTATCTTCCAAAAAGGTACCCCAGTGGAGTCTCCTTTTACGCTTTTTCAGACTCTCTAAATATGAAAAAATGCCGATCTTACCTTCTCTGGGCTCATTAAACTTACATCAAAGGACATTACCATTGTGTGTCTTATTAATCGCATTTGCATACCTGTGTCTTTGTCCTAATTCCGGATCCATGTTGCTCTCAAATGAACCATCTGAAGCATGCCTTATACGCAATCCCTATAGCACTTTTCCTCTGCATCTTGACACCTTTGGCCCATGGGGGATTTTTCCCGAGTGTCATTTTCCTACATATGTGCCTTTTCCCTGAGCATCCATGTGTTCCGTGCACTTAGAACTAGTATGTCTGTGGCACTCGATCCTCCTCTGTAACGTAGTGTTCTTTTATTCTTTATCAAGATTTCCAAAATCATTGAAAAAGACAAAAAAATCAAATATACCCAAAAAAGAGGAAGGGAAAAGTATTTTCTTTTTATTGGAAGAACAATGAGTCGCCATTAGACAAAGAACATCCTTTCATTTGTTTTTCAAGCCTTGGGATTTAACATGACCTTAGGAAGCTATTCTCACTACATAGAGTTTTGTCCTCGTCCATTTGGTTATTCTTCCAAACATATGGAGAGTTTGTGGTTCCTCCTGCATCGTGAACTTATGTCAAAATATCATGTTGCCTGAGTCTCATATTTTTTCGTGCTCTTGTCCAAGGAAATTTATTACCAAGCTTAATTCGTCCCCCTCTGCAGATTGTCCCTTACCCTCATGCCCGATCATCCTGAAAGCCCAATCAAGTCTTTGTTTGAAATCTATGTAGCCCTCAACCTGATCATCAAAATACTCTAGTCTATTCCTGACAAGTCATCGAAGACCTCTGGGTAGTGAAGTCATACACTCATATTACACTCCTACCCGAGTTGTGAAGATTTTAAAGTTGTTGCTCAAGCTCTAAAGGACTCATCTCTAGCCATTAGAACTTATTCTCTTCTTGAAGATGGATACTATACATGTATATATTTTTTATTTCAATATGTATATCCGTTGTGTATTTATCACGACTACACTTTATATAGTTATATGACATGGATATATTGTGTATTTGATTGGTAGCCATGATTTTATTTCATTCCGAGCATGGGTATGCCTGCCTCGGTGAGACAATTGTTATTTTGCATATGGCACCTTCCAAATTCTGGTCCCTAGGCTCACTTGTTTGGTACGTTGGTGAATATTGATAATGTATTTTGGCCATCAGATTCTCTTCCGACCTCACACATTAGGGGGAATCTGTTATAACCCTAAATTGCACCAGACATGCTTACCTGGCATCAGGCCATCTCATTTTCCTTCTTTTCCAAGCCACTACTGAACCTCTTCTTAAAAAACACCCTTTTTGAAGGCATATGCGCCCTGCTCCACTATTATACACGTGTGTATGCTGGCTGACCCACTACAACCTACGTATACCTAAAAAGCACGAAAAATGGAAAGTTGCAGACGAAACACACATTTTTGGTAAGTTAACTAAACCATTTGACTGCCCATAGCCGGTCACTCAACCAAATACATAGCCCTTTCTAGCCTATAAAAGAAGGGGTAGGGGTCCCATTTGGAGGAGAAAAATGATAGCAGAGAAAATATACCCAATTTATCATTCCCCTTTCCCGAACCTTTTGTAACTGTTGTGTGAAGAGAAGTGTAAATGAAAGTAGTTGGAGCACAGTTGAAGAGGATCCTAGGACCAGATTTGAGGATCAGTGACTGATCTCATTATTGTAAGGTATTCTTGTGAGATTACTAAAAGAAGTACTTTTCCCGTCCCACCATATGAGGTTTTCAAATGTTTAAAGTTGACTATATTTTGATAGAATCTCTAACCCATTAGTTTATAGATCATATGCATGTGGAATTCTTTGTTTGTCTTTTATGAATGCAGGTCAGTTTTGGGAGGAGAATTGTAGTCAAGGAGAAACCAAACGTTAAAGGGATCGACATCAAACATAGAAACTAAGGTACAGTAACTTGATCTCTTTAACCCTGTATTTTCATATGAATAATGGGGTTTATGATTGGGATGTTGGTAATAAGTAGGGGACTTTAGGTCATTTCTGCATGCATGATAAAACCCTTAATGCTAGTCCGTAGGAGGGATTTCCCACCCACAACAATCGTCCTCGATGTTCTATATGTCATCATGACATATATGTATAGGAGTAAACAAAATTGGATATGCATGTCTCATGGCATCCTCCATTTCCCACTTAGCCTCATCTGTGCCAAAGTGTTTCCACTGCATCTTGACATGTGCAATGGTTCGGTTCCTGAGTGAGGTTTCCTTCTTGTCTAATATGCATTGAGGTTCTGGTAGGAATTCTCCCTCGGACTCCACCTATATCATAGACCAGTAAATTATATAATTAGCATCCTGTACATATTTCTTCAATAATGAAACACGAAATACATTATGTGCTTTTACAGTGGGAGGAAGTGCTATCCTATAGGCTACAGGTCCCCTTCTATCTAAGACTTCAAAGGGTCCACAATACCTAGGTGCCAACTTGGCATAAGATCCCATTCTCAAGGAACTCTTCCTGGGTCTAACTTTGAGATAGACATGGTCTCTGGTCTTGAACTCTCTGGGATTTCTCTTTCTGTAGGCGTAACTTTTCTGTCTATCCTGAGCAATATTCAGATTTTTTCTTATCTGAACCACTTGTTGTTCCATTTCTTTTAGCGTGTCAGGTCTGATTGTAATTATTTCCACTCAGTTACTCTATTTGATTAGAATCTTGCACTGTCTACCATAGAGGGCTTCAAAAGGGCTCATCTTCATGGATTCCTGATAACCGTTGTTGTAGAAAAACTCTACCAATGGTAGGTAGTCTTCCCGCTTATTAGGTTGATGCATTACATGCATCCTTAGCATGTCTTCTACTATTTGGTTCACTCTTTATGTCTGTCCATGAGTTTGAGCGTGATAAGTTGTGTTGAACAACAATTTTGTCTCAAAACTAACCATTAGGGATTTCCAAAAGCTTGAAGTGAATTTGGTATCTCGGTCAGATACAATTTTCTTGGGCATGCCATGCAGTCTAAATATCTCCTTCATGAAGATATTGGAAATATCTATGGCCTTGCAAGTTGATTTGACAAGAACGAAATTAGTAGACTTACTTAGTTTTTCCACCATGACCATGATGGCATCATTTTTCTTGGTTGAATTTGGTAATCCAGTGATGAAATCCATGGATATGGTTTCCCATTTCCATTTGGGGATTGGTAGGGGCTGTAAAAATCCTGTTGGATGTCGGTGTTATGCCTTAAATTTTTGGCATTCTAGGCACTTAGCTAGATATTTAGCTATGTCTTTCTTCAAACCAGGCCAATAGAATTGTTTCTTGGTGGCCGTTATCATCTTCTGATATCCTAGGTGACTAGTATATGGTCTCCTATGTAGTTCATCCATTATGAACCTTTTCAAGTCATCACGGTTTGGAATATACAATATGTTTCTATAAGTCGGCAACCCTTCCTCGAGCATCTGGTAGCCTTCATACTTCATCCCTGTAGGCTCTTGTCTTAGGTAAGAGGTCACGGTCTTGAAGAATGCATCTGTCTCTTGTGCATTTATGACTCTTTCCCTGACATCCATTTCATAGGTTCTTACTCCTTCCAGATGAATTGGTTGTATACTTTTGCTAAGGGTGTCGGCCACCCTATTTTCCATTCCTTTTATGTGTTTTATTTCGAAATAGAATTCACTTAGGAGAGCCATCCACGTAGATTTCCTAGTGTTGAGCTTTGGTTGATCAAATAGATGCCTCAACCCATAATTTTCTGTCATAAGAAAAAATCTCTTTCCTAGGAGGTAGTGCCTCCACATTTTTAAAGCATGTACTATGCCCGCCAACTCTAGGTTATATGTCACATAAATGATCTCATGCTCATTTAATTTCCAAGATGCGTAGGGAATTACATGTCCCTCTTGCAAAAGTACTCCCTTGATTCCTTCCTTGCAGACATCTGTACACAGGAGGAAATCATTATCCCGGTATGGAATTTTTAGCGTGGGTGCATGGGTCAGGAGGTATTTTAGTTCCTGAAATCTTTCTTCACATTTTGATGTCCAAATGAATTTGATCCCCTTTTTTTGAAGGGAAGTGATTGGACAGCCAATATTAAAAAATCCTTTTATGAACCTTCTATAGTATCTTGTTAGGCCCATGAAGGATATGATATCTGATACATCCTTTGGGGTAGGCCATCCCATAATTGATTTGATTTTATTGGGGTCCACTTCCACCCCTTCCTTAAAAATGAAATGGCCTAAGTAATGGACTTTCTTCTGAAAGAAATTGCACTTGATAAACTTAGCGTAGAGATGATGCTCTTTTAGTATTGGAAGTATGAGTCTAATATGTTCTTCATGTTCCTCCTTGTTCTTGGAGTATATTAGGATATCATCAATGGAAACCAATACAAATTTGTCTATAAATTTGTTGAGTACATTATTCATCAAGCACATAAAAGTG
>JASDQU010712750.1:27530-39335 GCA_032191745.1 Picea mariana
GACGTGAGAATTTTCGGCCGAATAATATTTCGGCCGAAAGTAATATTTGTTCGGCCGAAAAATTGCAGCTAGAAATTTTGGAGACCCGATTGTCACGAAAGTGTTACCCAGCTTCATGATTTTACCCTGTTCTCATGCATTAGATATACCCACTACAAGTACTAAATTAGTGGGCATGCATTAGATCTAGATTCAATCATTAGTGGGCATAAAATTGACATATATTTGTGTCAACATTTGAGCATGTAAGGGAGCACGCGACCAAAGCAGCGTTATTGCACCATCAAGAAAGATTCCTCTACACACGCGACCAAAACCCATTACTGATCATATCACTGTGCACGCGACCAAGGAGGAAGGAGATCACTACGTGGCAAACTGAGGGCACAAAGAAGACTTCGAGGGTGAGGAGATACATTTCCAGGGAGGGGAGATAGACTATGACTATGAGGGCACACGAAGGGGAGATATAAGACTGCGACTGTGAGGGCATACCGAGGGGAGATAGACTACGAGGGTGAGATGAGGGAATAGATAGAATTCGAATGAAAAAATGAAGGAGATATACTATAAGGGTGAGATGAGGTAAGAGTGAGCTGAGGGAATATATATAGATTGCAAACGACGATAGACTTGGAGGGTGAGATGAGGGCAGATAGATATAATGTGAGGGTGAGACGAGGGCAGATAGATATATTGTGAGGGTGAGTCGAGGGAACTGAGATAGACTGTGAGGGAACGAAGGGGAGATACAATATAAGGGCACAAAGATAGACTGCAAGGTCACGGAGGTAGACTGCAAGGGAACCAAGAATGGTGAGTACCTCTATGCATTGTAATTTCATCAATCTTTTAACTTCTAGGATTAGTTTATTAGATGGGCTTGGATTTCTACTTTGTAAGGTATACCAGATATCTTCTTAGTTTTATACCATATTAATTTATTTTCTACTTTGCATATCTCTAATAACCATGACATGAGAAATTGGTTTTTTGGTTGATTGATAGATTTTAAAACCAAGAAAAATGACAACCTCAATCTAGAGATGAAAATACACTTCTATAGGGTTTAACAATCTCTTTTTCAACAACCAACTATAGAAAACCATTAAAACTTGAAAATGCTACCTTGTAAACCCCAATGGAATATAAATTGATTTTATATATAGGTGGTGATACTCTAGTTGTGGCTTTATGTAGTTTTCATCACTCTAGGAATGGGTAAAATGGTCAACTACTTGTGGGTATCACTTTGGATATGATTAGACTAGAAAAACACATTGAGTAAATAAAAAACAACCAAAGGACGAAGAAGAAAGTCACCACAATGAAGAAAAGGAAAAATAAGGACAAATAGGGACAAGTGAGTGATTTACCCCAAAGAGGAAATTTGTTCAGTGCAAGGGTCAATAACCTCAATCGGTTCGTTTGGACAACGCGTAACCTCATTAAATAAGTGATTTTTCCTTTTGGGGATAAATTGTATGCCTTAAGGCTCAAGAAGGTTTAGTGAATAAGTTTAGAGACTCACTGGCCTCCCAACCTAAAAAGTTTCCTTATCTTGGCTAAATTATCCAAATATACAAAAAAAAATGACAACTTTATTTTCTTAGTTCAATGATGAAGGTTCAATTACTAACTTTTAAAGGAATTTTGGTTTCCTGACTTAATGATTTATCTATCATGAGGAAAAAGGATGGATTGGGAAATCAACAAGTCCTTCAAGTCAACGACTTAGATGTTTTCTTGACAAAATGGTTCATAGGGATAACAACAAAAATATTGAAGGAGATTCTACAATGTGAATTCTCTATTACTCATAAAAAAAATTAAACTCTTATTCTATGCAACATTGATTTTCTTGCATGGTTTCTTAGTGATTTCAAAACTTCCTCAACTCGTCAATAGTACTAAGGAGTCATTAAGGGATCCAATACCTTCATAAATATTTACACATCAAATTCGGGCTTGAAAAATTTATCCTAAATCCTCATAGATATAAACTACATCGTGTGCGAGCTCAATATCAACAAACTAAAAGAAGTATTGGCAAGTGATTAAAAATAAATTTAAATGACTGTTGGTGGAATCCCTTGATTTCTCAACTTGCAACTTACAAAAATTTATGTGATTTACACAACTTTAAATTTGGATAGTTGGAGGAGAATGACCATTTTGAATGTTCTAGGCCTCTTCCTACACACTACCAGATCACTATCCAATTTTATAAATCAACATGAAACTATGAAAATTTATGCAACTACGCAACAATTGGTTTTATTTAATGCATTGAAGAGTGTGCCCTAATGGATTAGGGAAGTTTGGGGACCCAAGGGAAGCTCCTCAACTAAAAAATACCCCATCTTATGCACAAGGCCCAACAGAGGTCATAAGGATAAATAAGGACAAGTGATTCATTTACCCCAAGGAGTAAATTTGTTGAGTGCAAGGGTCAATAACCTCAATCTGTTGGTTTGGACAATGAGTAACCTCACTGAATAAGTGATTTTTCTTTTTGGGGGTAAATCATATACCTTAAGGCTCAAGAAGGTTTAGTCACTAGGTTTGGAGACTCACTGGCCTCCCAACCTAGAAAGTTTCCTTTTCTTGGCTAAATAATCCAAATATACAAAAAAATTGACACATTTCTTTTCTTACTTCAATGATGAAGGTTCAATTACTAACTTTTAAAGGACTTTTGGTCTCTTGACTTAGTGATTTATCTATCATGAGGAAAAATGATGGATTGGGAAATCAAAAAGTCCTTCAAGTCAATGACTTAGATGTTTTTTTGACAAAATGGTTCATAGAGATAACAACAAAAATATTGAATGAGATTCTACAATGTGAATTCTCCATTACTCAAAAAAAAAAATTAAACTCTTATTCTATGCAACATTGAGTTTCCTGCATGGTTTCTTGGCTATTTTAAAACTTCTTCAACTCGTCAACAATACTAAGGAGTCATTAAGGGATCCAATACATTCATAAATATTTACACATCAAATTCAAGATTGAAAAATTGATCCTAAATCCTCATAGATATAAACTACCTCATGTGCAAGCTCAATATGAACAAACTAAAAGAAGTATTGGCAGGAGATTAAAAATAAATTTAAATGAGTGTTGGTGGAATCCCTTGATTTCTCAACATGCAACTTACGCAACTTTATGCAGTTTACACAACTTCAAAGTTGGATAGTTGGAGGAGAATGATCATTTTGAAGGTGTTAGGCCTCCTCCTACACACCACCGATCACTATCCAACTTTATAAATCAGCATGCAACTACACAACTTTATTCAACTTGCGCAACTTTATGCAACTACACAACAATTGGTTTTATTTTATGCATTGAAGAGTGTGCCCTAATGGATTAGGGAAGTTTGGGGACCCAAGGGAGGCTGCTCAACCTAGAAAATATCCCAACTTATGCACAAGGCCCAAGAGAGGTCATAAGGATAAATAAGGACAAGTGAGTCATTTACCCCAAAGAGGAAATTTGTTAAGTGCAAGGGTCAATAACCTCAATCGGTTGGTTTAGACAACGGGTAACCTCACTGAATAATTGATTTTTCTTTTTGGGGGTAAATCGTATATCTTAAGGCTTAAGAAGGTTTAGTCACTAGGTTTGGAGACTCACTGGCCTCCCAACCTAGAAAGTTTCCTTTTCTTGGCTAAATAATCCAAATATACAAAAAAATTGACACCTTTCTTTTCTTACTTCAATGATGAAGGTTCAATTACTAACTTTTAAAGGACTTTTGGTCTCCTGACTTAGTGATTTATCTGTCATAAGGAAAAATGATGGATTGGGAAATCAAAAAGTCCTTCAAGTCAATGACTTAGATGTTTTCTTGACAAAATGGTTCATAGAGATAACAACAAAAATATTGAAGGAGATTCTACAATGTGAATTCTCCATTACTCATTAAAAAAATTAAACTCTTATTCTATGAAACATTGATTTTCCTAAATGGTTGCTTGTTTATTTCAAAACTTCTTCAACTCGTCAACAATACTAAGGAGTCATTAATGGATCCAATACCTTCATAAATATTTACACATCAAATCTAGGATTGAAAAATTGATCCTAAATCCTCATAGATATAAACTACCTCATGTGCGAGCTCAATATCAACAAACTAAAAGAAGTATTGGCAAGCAATTAAAAATAAATTTAAGTGAGTGTTGGTGGAATCCCTTGATTTCTCAACATGCAACTTACACAACTTTATGCAATTTACACAACTTTAAAGTTGGATAGTTGGAGGAGAATGATGATTTTGAAGTTGCTAGGCCTCTTCCGACATAGCACTAGATCACTATCCAACTTTATAAATCAACATGCAACTATGCAACTTTATGAAACTTACACAACTTTATGAAACTACACAACAATTGGTTTTATTTTATGCACTGAAGAGTGCACCCTAATGGATTAGGAAATTTTGGGGACCCAAGGGAGGATCCTCAACCTAGAAAAAACCCCAACTACTGCACAAGGCCCAAGACAGGTCATAAGGACAAATAAGGACAAGTGAGTGATTTACACCAAGGAGGAAATTTGTTAAGTGCAAGAGTCAATAACCTCAATCGGTTGGTTTGGACAACGAGTAACCTCACTGAATAAGTGATTTTTTGTTTTGGGGGTAAATCGTATTCCTTAAGGCTCAAGAAGTTATAGTCACTAGGTTTGGAGATTCACTGGCCTCCCAACCTAGAAAATTTCCTTTTCTTTGCTAAATTATCCAAATATAAAAAAAAATTGACACCTTTCTTACTTCAATGATGAAGGTTCAATTACTAACTTTTAAAGGAATTTTGGTCTCCTGACTTAGTGATTTATCTATCATGAGGAAAAATGATGGATTGGGAAATAAACAAGCCCTTCAAGTCAATGAATTATATGTTTTCTTGACAAAATGGTTCATAGAGATAACAACAAAAATATTGAAGGACATTCTATAATGTGAATTCTCCATTACTCATAAAAAAAAAAATCTTATTCTATGCAACATTGAGTTTCTTGCATGGTTGCTTGGTGATTTCAAAAATTTTTCAACTCGTCAACAGTACTAAGGAGTCATTAAGGGATCCAATACCTTAATAAATATTTACACTTCAATTTCAGGCTTGAAAAAGTGATCATAAATTCTCATAGATATAAACTACCTCATGTGCGAGCTCAATATCAACAAACTAAAATAAGTATTGGCAAGCGATTAAAAATAAATTTAAATGAGTGTTGGTGGAATCCCTTGATTTCTCAACTTGCAACTTACGCAACTTTATGCAATTTACACAACTTTAAAGTTGGATAGTTGGAGGAGAATGATCATTTTGAAGGTGCTAGGCCTCTTCCTACACACCACCAGATCACTATCCAACTTTATAAATCAACATGCAACTACGCAACTTTATGCAACTTATGCAACTTTATGCAAATACGCGACAATTGGTTTTATTTTATACATTGAAGAGTGTGCCCTAATGGATTAGGGAAGTTTGGGGACCCAAGGGAGGCTCCTCAACTAAAAAAGACCCCAACTAGTGCACAAGGCCCAAGAGAGGTCATAACTGGTAAGGGAGGGACATAAATGTGTTGGCCAAAGCATCTACCATAGACAAACATATGACCAAGGAACTTATGACAAACAATGCAACTTATGCAAATTTATACAACATGCAACTTATGCAACTTTATGCAACATGCAACTTATGCAACTTATGCAACTTTATGGAAATTTATGCAACGATGCAACTTATGCAACGGTGCAACTATATGCAGCTATATACAAATGTTGAACTATATGCAACTATGCAACTATATGCAACAATGCAACTTATGCAACTATATGCAACTATGAAATTATATGCAACTTATGCAACTATATTCAAATATGCAACTTATGCAACTATATGCAACTATGCAACTATATGCAACTTTATGCAACAATGCAACTTATGCAACTATATGCAACTTATGCAACTATATTGCAACTATATGCAACTGTGTTGGTACCACAAACTTATATTAACACGATACTTATCTTCTTGTTTTAACAGGTGTAGGCACCACCAAATAGGTATATGTCAGATCTATCTTCCTTGAGTGATGATCAAGATATACTCAAAGAGGTTGAAAGTGAGACGTTTTGTAGTAGATCTACCAGTTCTAGATCAACTAGATCTGAAAAGGTAAGGAAAAGTTTTCGTATACGCATGCGATTTTTTATTGCCAATGGAGGGTCATGTAATTATGATGCTAAGATCATAGGTGAAATTGAATTTCCCTTGAGGTATATACATCTAGTTCAACGATGGGCACCTATGGAGCTACCTGAAGTGGACACAAATTTTTTTATCGGTGGGAGGATGTATTGCATTACTCCTTCATCCTTACATGGATTGGGGTTATTTTCCATGGATGGCATAAAGGTTGGTATGACATTGTAACTGAATTGATGGAGTATGTCGGACCATTATACAAATAAAATCACTGGTTGATGTTGGTGTGATATACGTGAAGTATGCGGAGATACAGAGTTGCCGCAAATTATATACAACTAGTAGATACCAATCAAAATAAAGGGGCAACTATGTATATTGATGGAAGGCCAAAAGCTACTGGAAACATTGAGGGATTTATAAATAGTACACAACTAGTGGAAACAACTAAGACACCGAATTTCATATTTGAGGGACGCGAAGGAAATCATATATTTTTGTATGTGCAACAAAATAATATTTCTAGGTGAAGAGTTGTTGATCGATTACAACTTAAATTGAATAGATGGAGGGGGTGTGGATATGGGGGTAAATATCTTACATACCATTCAACTAAACCTTTGATCAATCATTGTTATAATTTGTCGTTGTAATATTTCAATTTTTTACTGCATATATTTCATTTTTCATTATTTATTTTCTGATATTATTGCAATATTTCATTTTTTAATGTTACAATTACTTTCATAACTCTTGTTGATTAATTTATCGTGTCAATATCTATCTAGGGTGATTGTGATATATCACATGCTACATCTATCCAGGGTGACTGTGGAAAGGCACCCATTGTGCCTCAACAGGTAAATGTTAAATACAGTAACAACTTATGACTACAACAACTAAATTTTTGAAATTTAATTTTTTTTTCTGATATTACTGCAATATTTCTTTTTTTTAATGTTACATGTGAATTTCATAACTTTTGTTGATTGATTTATTGTGTCAAGTTATGTCTAGGGTGACCATGGCCAAAAATCACCGCTACATCTATCTAGGGTGACTGTGGAAAGGCAGTCGTTGTGCCTCAGCAAGCAAATGTTAAATACAGTAACAACTTATGACTACAACAACTAAATTTCTGAAATTTCATTATTGTTTTTTTGATATTACTGCAATATTTCATTTTTTTAATGTTATAGGTGAATTTCATAACTGTTGTTGATTGGTTTATTGTGTCAACTTTTGTCTAGGGTGACCATGGCAGAAAGTCACCCACTACGTCTATCCAGGGTGACCATGGAAAGGCACCAGTTGTGCCTCAGCAGGTAAATGTTAAATACAATAACAACTTATGACTACAACAACTAAATTTCTGAAATTTCATTATTTATTTTTTGATATTACTCCAATATTTCATTTTTTAAATGTTACAAGTGAATTTCATCACTTTTTTTGATTGATTTATTGTGTCAACTTCTGTTTAGGGTGACTGTGGCCGAAAATCACCCACTACATCTTTTCAGGGTGACCGTGAAAAGGAACTCATTGTGCCTCAGCAAGTAAATGTTAAATATAGTAATAACTTCTGACTATAATAACTAAATTTCTCAAATGTTAAAGTTCATCTCATTAATTTTATTCATCAATGTATTGTGGCATGGTCAACGTGGGAAGGCTCCCACTGAGGATATTGATGAGGATGAAATATTTTATTCCATTGACCCAATAACAACTATAACGAAGTCCTTGAAGAAGGATAACATACAATATCTAGTTTTTCTTAGCAAAAGACCCCCGACACAGGAGGACAGGGAAAGACTTGTAGAGCTACCAAATATAATAACTAATTTTGGGGTAAGTGGCATCTTCACATATTTTTATCATCTATGACAATTTCATATCCTTTTTTTTGTTTTATATTTTCTATATGATCTGATAAAGTAAAGTTTTATGTTTGTAGGGGTTTCTAAACCACGTGCGCTAGCATCCTTCCAATCCTGCAACTGCTATAGGTAGCAGTGATGGTCCAATGCAACAAAAATGTCGACATAGAAAAGTACAAGTGAGGATTTTTGAGCCTCCTGGGGTTCTACTCAAATCCATTAATGAGCACAATGATTTTGACTAGCATGACACACCGGAGCATGATGAGCCGGAGCCTAGGACTCCACATGACTCCGAAGAGGAACGTACTGTATATGGAGAGGAAACTATTATGCATGGAGCAGAAAAAATTAAAAGAACCAGATCACTAGATGTCACCTTTACGGTGGATGATGCATGTGTTACGATCAAGATTCAGAATATTGCAGGTAATTGTTAATTAATTGATTCATTTTCATCATGAAATTGAAATGGACATTTGTTGAGATTATTATAAATTAATGGATAACACATTTCTATAGAAAACAATGTTTTCTATAGAAACTTAAATGACAAAGAATTGGAGTTGTTTGGACCCACCATTCGCACACAGTGGAATTGCCAAGATAGCAAAAAGAAAGATGATTTAATAGACAACATGGTAAACTTGTTCAGCGACACTTTCAACAAGAAAGTGGTTACAAAGTTAGCCGGAGAGAATTTAAAATATGCCAGGGCCCAATATAGGGAGAAATTGCAATTAGACCTCAAGCATGAGTGCCCTCTTATGGTTCCGGAGAAAGAGTGGAAGGCCCTGATAAAGGATGAAAAGGAGAATTTGTTTAAAAAATAAGGAAGACATCCATGAGATGGTCAGAGAGGTACAACACATGTCATATTATTAGTGAAATATGCTCATTTATGTTTTTCTTTCTTGTTTTAAGTAACAATTCTGATATCTATTTTTTTTTTCAAAAATTCCATATGTAGGCTACCAGACACCTCCAAACAATCCAAGGCTAGAGTGGAAAAGAACAGGCAGCATAAACTAGGCCAGGGTGGCTATGGAAAACTAATGCAGGAGCATCATAAGCACGCTAAAAAAGTAAGCGCAAAAGTAAAGGATAGTTGGAAACGCACCAGCGCACATTTTGAGGGCATTTTGAGTTTCAAAAGATGGAGCATTAATGTTACAGCCAAAAGGATGTATTTTCATTTATGTTTTGGAGATTGTAAAATAGATCTTGAGTGTTTCTCTCATGTATCAGATGTGGAGGCATTCAATTGTAATGAATTTAAAGTATATAGCTTTTAATTTAAATTAGATAGCTAGAGTTGTAGGAGGGAAAACTCTAGAAAGCTCCCTCGTATGTATTGTATTGAAAGAATTATTCTCATTGTAATTGTAAGCTATAGAGAAAGAGGATAGAAGAGTAGAGTAACATAGATTGTAGAAGGTTGTATAAGCATATAGTTGTTGCTATTGAATACATGTACATGAGCACTGGAATTAATACAAGAATACTTTGATTCCATTTCATGGTGTTGTCATGGTTACTGTTTGCATCTATTGAATGGTATGTTTACAGGCTACTTATATTCTCTGGTATGTGTCTATTTCAAGATATGTGTGTGTATACTCTTGATTTCATGGTGAATGTATGAAGTCTGTGAGAGGAGAAATATAAGTTTCAATTGTTTATCTTCCTAATAAATCCTACAAGGAGTGCAGTGAGAGTCTGCAAGGAGTGCATTGAAGAGATTCTGAGTTTTATCTCTGAAAACTCAAGAGGGATACCATTGTTCTTATACTAGTAGGAGTGCAAGTACAACACAAGAGTCGTGAAAGGTGTGCATAGGCCAGTGGAAGTCTTATAATTTTCCAACCAAGGAGAAAGTTTAAAGAATTGTTGTTGCAAGGGGTGTGTAGAGTTGGAGGTGGTGAGTAACCATAGGTTATTTTGAATGCCGCAAGGAGTGCGTGCAAGAATCCTTTTGAAGCCTTGATCCCATAGCAGAGGTCAAGATCAGAAAGGATAGATACTTCGAAGAATTCAAATGAAAAATGAGGTATGAAGTCACCTCGCAGAAGCCAAGTTCAGAAGGGAGAAGATGCTGAGTTGTTTGGCTAGGAGTCATCAATAAAATCGAACAGATGGTTGAAATTATCAGAGGGAGAATCGTTGAAGTTCCATGGACCATTGGATATTGCAGAACAGTGGGAAGAGTAAGGCTGAGTGTCTTTTAGCACTCATAATTGTAGGAGGAGTAGTGGCCATTGGATTTTGATCAATGAGAACCATTGATCTTGTGCTTGAGTTTCGTCGTTTCGGAACTCGGGCATGGAGAACGTTGTGACTCAGAGTTGAGAGTTGTGAAATTGTGATTCACAAAGTCCCGATAGATTCAAGACCATCAGATTGCAAGAAGCTCAAATTTGTTGATCCGTGGCGAGGAGTTAACACGATTTTGGCTATCGGGTGAAGGGATTTGTGGCATTGCAATTCACCAATACGTAAAATCCCAAGGTGTCAAAACATTGGGCCTAGATCGAAGTTGAAGGTAACATCAAGTTAAGTCAAGGGAGGATTCAAATATCCATTATCCCTTTTTGGGGTTTTGAGGATTGAAGGAGCCAGTGGGACTCATATTAGGGGTTGCGAAATAGAAAAACCTGAAATACCTTTTTGGTTGAGGACTGTGTTCACATTAATTGGTCACGTCGAGTGAAGGTTAACACCTTGTGCTCGTTCACACAGGCATAACTTTTGGAAAGGACCTATGGAAACACTTTTGTGTTGCAAATTCCTACAGGGAATCAAAGAGTCAATTAGAATCAAAGGGAGATAAAGAATGATCCTTAGACCAGGAGGTCAAGCAGAACCTGTTGAGGTAGGAATGATGTGTCAGGGTAGGGGTGTTGTGTCAAAAACTAAAATCCCAAATTGTAAGATTTAAATGATTACTTGTGGTTAATATTTGTTTAACAGTAACGAACAAATATCTGTTTTTGTTATTTGTATTTTTAATGGTGTTATGAGTTGCAGATAAATATGTTCGACGCTCCTGCCACCGAGGAGGACCTAAAGCTTGGTTACAAGAACGATTTTTAAAGTGTGATTGAATATAGGAAAATCTTGGGCCAAACTCCAATCTCCCCAGCCATGCAGGTAAATAAAATGAATAAGGAAAGTCTATTCATATTTTATTATGTCACCCTTAACTAAGTATTTATGTTTGTTTTCAAGCAACAGTTCTACCGCATTAGTGAATCTAGCGATATTCAATAGACACCATGTCATACAAGGGTGCACATGTGCAATGATAGTGGGGATAAGAGTACCCATTCCAGTATGTATGCTTCGGAATTAGAAATATTTACTGTGATTGTAGATATTTATTTCCTAACTTATACTTATATATTATCTTCTCAAAATTGAAGAGCATGTAGCTTAGGAGGGTGAATTGCGAGAGGAACCAAGTGGACAAGAAATTAATGCACCTATTGTGACAGCTACACAGATAGGTAAAGAGAAATAGTGTAATGTTAATCAAAATAATGAATTAGTTATTTCAATTATATTTCAACATGTCGATATGATCATTTTCATTGTTGCAGTTCACGAACCTACACAGATGCCTCGACGCCCTTATCAGTGACGTACTAGAAGTATTGTACATGAGCACATGGAAACACAAACAATAGAAGGAT
>JASDQU010712752.1:6639-26305 GCA_032191745.1 Picea mariana
TTTAATTTGGGGGGGGGTCCGAAATTGGACATGCAACTCTCGAATGATTGAGATTAACTCATCATGATCAACGGCGCTAAAGTGGATTCCAAACCCCCCCTTGCCATTCTTCCTTTAATGGGGGGGGGGTCCGGAATAGTGTGGCATGTGAAGTGGGGCCCCCCTCCTGTCATGTTGACTACCGTGTCAAGTTTCCCTTTTTTCCACCTGTATTCCACTTAACCGCGCAACGGGGCTTGTTCTCACTGGAGGTTCTCTACCCTGTTGATATTTGTTCCTATTGGCCGCTTATTGACCCTGTAGGGATTCATCCCCATTGGCTGATCACTATCCCTATCAGGGTTCGCCGGTTGCAGAGTCGAACATTTAGACATTACTGTAGCGTTGAGGCGCGAAATACAAATAGGCATTGCATTCAATTCGAACTGTGAACATGACCTGCGATCACATGAGAACAAAGGAGGAGAGAGAAAGATCCAGCTTACGCTGGGCCTCCATGGATAATTAGGGGTTCTGGTCTAGCAGAAGACAAGAAAAATCTAATTTAGGTAGTGGGTATGTGACAGAGAGATATAGAGGATAAGAGAGAAGATCTGCTAGTTGAGAGCGCAGACAAGAACTGTATATTTCATCTTAATATATTATAAAGCACAGTTCTGATTCAAACTATGTTTTAAGATAAGGTAGTCTGCTAGATTAAAGAGCTAATGTTCAAGAAATCAGACAATGACAGTGACACAGAGGTTGGACATACGTGCAGTTGGGCAGTGGGAGAGTGTTCAGATAAATTCCTCCCACGAACCTGTTTAGCATAACTACGGGGATGAGGGTTTATACAGTGGATAAGAGGTAGATCTGACAGACGAAGAGCATTCAGACTCCGTTAGGATAGAGGAATCTCACTGAGAAGATCCAAAAACTTTAGGAACTATGCCGACTATCGAAGTAAGTACCATTAATCCTATTGTTGTTTCAGCAACATTAAGCAATCAGAGTAATCAGAGGCACCAGAGCACTCAGAGCACTGTTACTAGTAGTCCGCCACATACTCAGTTAGGAAACCTAGGAAGATCTATGGCAGATGAGATGAGGTTACCCACCTTTAGAAGAGATGGATTTGAAGACCCTGAGCAGCACTGGTTTCTCTACGAAGCCTTGTGGAGTATTAATAACATCCCCAATGAAGTTGTCAAACAAGCTCAGTTCAATACTACCCTAAGAGATCGTGCACTAAGTTGGTACATGAAATTTGTCCAAGGAGATACACCTAAACCGTTGAATGTCATTAAGACTTTGCTAATTGTTGAATTCAAGAAACCTAAGTCAGAATCGTAGTGCATTACAAAACTAAAAGAAATAAAGCAATGAATAGTTGAACCCGTGTGGGAGATCGATCTGAGATTTAAGACCTTTATAGGCCATCTGAGTTTTCAAATCCCAGATGAGAAGAACAAGGAATGGTTCATTGCTTCTCTCTTACCACACATCAAATTTCCTCTGATGCAACAGAAGATTACTTCACAGGCCGAGGCACTGGAAATCGCCATGAAAATAGAATCATCCCTGATGGGATAATCCAACTTAGGTATGAGTCAAATCTTGAGTTAGCTAATTAGTCTATCATTGCAGGTCGAAGATATGAAGAAAGGCAAGGGAAAAGATAAAAGAGAATCCATTTGGTGTATCATATGAAAATCATAAGGCCATGACAAGGAGAACTATCCCCTATTCCATGAATACTTGGCCTCTGGAGCTCTGAGCCCCTTGAAGCAAGTTACCCTACCCCAGTGAGAGGTATGTAGAAATCGGCATCGCCATGGTGAATGTTTCTGCAAAAATATGTCCAAACACCCACAAATTTTTATTGCACATTCTGTAAGTCGGTAGGACATGATGACAGGGATTGTAGGGCTTACAATCTCATGCATGAAAGGTCGAGGGATATATACAAAATTCAAGGCAAAGTACAACAAGAAGGAAGCACTGTGCAGTATAACTCCCCTGGGAGAGGAAACTTCAACCCTTGTGGTGGATTCCGAGGAAGAGGAAGAGGAGGAGGTATGGGTTGAGGTCGAGGACAGATAATATATTATAACTGTGCACAGCCAGGACACTTGGCAAGGGACTGTCAGAACCCGTGTACCACTTGCAGCTATTGCAACTCCTTTGAGCATGTTATTTAGGAATTTCCAGCATTGCTGGCTAAACTTCAAGAGATATAGGGATCTCAGCAGAACCCGCAAATACAACTAATCAAAGAATAACCTTGTGGAGCATATCCCAGAGTCATTGTTATCACTAGAGGAGACGTTGTTACAGGAGAGGATAGAGTGATCCAAGGAAAGACTACAGAAGAATCAGGAGTCAGGAAAGCTACAGAGAAGACACAATTGTTTGATGCAAAGAAAGAAAGACAAATATTTGAGGAGGCAAGAAAATAATTCAGGATATACCAAGGCTCTTCATCGAAGACATGACCAAAAGTAAGAGAATGTGGAATTCCTTTGGCATTTGATCAGTCTGCTTCTCTCAGAGATGGAAAAGAGGTGAATAAACTTGTCATTTTCTTGTATACATTTATAGATTTTATTAAAGATGAGAAATCCATACAAGAACTGCAAAATTTGGTAAGATAGTATGAGATAGGAAGGATAGATCCTTTACTGAATAAAACAATACATCAACTATCCAAGAAGAGAAGGAAAAATAAAGAACTACACCTTAATGCTCAGATTGGAGAGTATGATATAGACTATGTGGTCCTCGGCTTAGGGTCGGAGGTCAATGTCATGACGAAGAAAACGTGGGCACTGATGGGAAAACCTAAGTTGATTTATTCCCCTATCAGGCTTAGGATCGATAATCAGCAAGCAGTAAGCCCCTTTGGCAGATTGGAACATGTCCCTGTGGACATCGACGGAGTAAGGACGTTTGCAGACTTTGAGGTGATTGAGATAGTTGATGATAGTTGTCCTTACCCTACGTTGTTAGGAATTGATTGGGATTTCAATAATTCCATAGTGGTTGATTTAAAGAAAAGAAAAATGGTGTTTGAAGGATACGGCCTTAGGGTCATCGCACCTTTAGATCCTGATGAAGGTCGGAGATACACAGAACCCATCAGAGAATAAGACCATCCATATGCACTAGAAAACGTATAGAAATTAATAGCCAGATAGTAGGACTACATTAATCCTACGGTGGATGGGAATTTGAGTTGGAGAAGTGACAGAGAATGTTCATCGGATTCAGAAGAATCACTGGAGAACTGGAAGAACAAAATGTATGAAGTATCTACAAGGAGATGTGCTAGATTAACCCGAGAAGTTCACTGGATCGACACAACAGTAAGTAACTTTCCCACCTTTTATGGTCTGAATCATTTAGAAGCATTCTTGGTGAACTTTGAAGAAATTGTACCAACACAACAAAGATTGTTGGAAATGGATGAGGCCCTGAAATCAACTCTAGCGAGATGGTGGGGGACACACAAAAACAATATTACAGACTGGGTACAATGTCACACTTTGATGACAATGCGATTTTCAGAGCAAGTAGAAAGATGTGAAGTTAGATACATAGGTCGAAGTTTTTCAAAGGACCATGTGCGAAATTGCGAGGAAACCTAGAGAAACATCCCTCAAGAACAATGGGTGCACAAATTCATAAACACGCTAGACACGACCCCTATCAACTGGTACCTACAAGCAGAATTGTGCCTCATCACTGCAGATTGGGAAGGTATGTCCCAGAACTTTGTAACTACCTTTTTGTTTGAAAGACAATATCCTATTGTAGATCAATCATTATAGGTCGTAAGATAGAAAGTGTTCGAGGAGTCACCTAGCCTCCCTTTGGAGCAAGAAGAGGATGAATGGATTACGCCCCTTAAGAAGTTGCAAGGCTATTACAATATCAATGCAGTCGAAGATGATGATCCAAGGAATGTGAACATCACCGAAACAGAAGGCCAAAGAGACATAGAAGGACTGGGAGTTGAACTACCTTTCATTGGACAGCCGATCAAGATCAAGAAAGTCAACATTGGAACAGAGTAGACACCAAAACCTGCAAATGTTGGAGATTATTGGGATCTTGCCACTATTGACAAGATCACAAAGTTGCTACATGAGTATCAGGACTTGTTTCCAACCAAGTTCACTGATATGAAGGTTATTAAAGGGCCTATGGGGGAGATGAGGATCCCTTTGAAACCAGATGCCAGGCCAGTCAAACAGAGACCTTACAGATTGAACCCTAAATATAAGGAGAAAGTGAAAATTGAGATCAACAGAATGCTAGAAGTAGGAATCATAGAACCTGTTGAAGAGTCAAAATGGATTATCCCTATGGTGGTACAAGACAAAAAGAGATGAGAGATCGGGATCTGCGTAGATATTAGGAAGCTGAATGATATCTGTTTGCATCACCCATTCCCTACACCATTTACTGACGAAGTGTTAGATAATGTAGGAGGATAGGAGGTATATTATATTACAGATGGATTTTTAGGATACCATAAAATCCAGATTGGTAAGGAAGATCACCACAAGACCACATTTGCAACAGAATGGGGATCCTACCAGTATATAGTGATGCCATTTGGCTTGAAGAATGCACCAGCCATCTTTTCTAAGGTGGTGGTTGAAGCGTTTAAGGAGTTTTTACATAAATTTCTAGAAGCATACTTTGATGACTGGAATATTTTTAGTTTATTGAAAAATCACATTGAATGTCTAAGGCTAATGTTGGACAAGTGCAAGCAGTGTCAGATTGCCTTAAACCTGAAGAAATGCATCTTCTTTTCACCATTTGGAGTGTTGTTAGGTCATATTGTATGCAAGCAGTGATTGTTGGTAGACCCATCTAAAATTGCCATTATAGTTGATCTTCCCCCTCCCACTTCATTCAAACAGTTGCACACTGCACTGGAACACATTGGATACTACAGGAAGTTCGTTAAGGGCTATGCATAGATTACAAAACCCATGGAGAAGCTTTTGAAGAAAGACTGTCAGTTTCATTGGACAGAAGAATGCCAACAAAATTTTGACACACTGAAACATAAAATGGTTATTGTGCCTATTTTGGTTTTCCCATATTCGAGTAAGAAGTTTCATGTGCATGTCGATGCATCTTCCATTGCATTAGGAGACATGTTAGCACAACCGGGAGCTAGACACATCGACCACTCATTAGGATTTTCTAGCAGAAAGCTATCAACAACTGAGATTAATTACACCACCACTGAGAGAGAAGGGTTATCCATGGTGTATGCATTGCAGAAGTTTTGCCACTACTTGTTGGTAGGACACTTTAAAATGTTTATTGATCACTCCGTGCTGAAATACTTAGTCAAGAAACCAGTGTTGGGGGGAAGAATATGTAGATGGCTTCTGCTATTTCAGGAATATTATTTTGAGATCATGGTTAAGCGAGGACGAATGAACAAAGGTCCTGACCACTTGTCGAGGTTGGAACATGGAGAAGAGCCTACTAGCTTGGAGGATACACTGTCGGATGCACAGTTGTTGGCCATTAGAAAAATCGATGGTCACTTCGCAGAGATAGTCCATTTCTTGTCAATAGGAATGGAACCTAGTAACTATACAATTATTCAGAAGAAACAGTTTGTAGTACGCGCTGCAGATTTTTCACTTATAGCTGCACAGCTATACAATATGGGACCTGACGAGATATTGAGAAGGTGTGTTATGGAAGCAGAGAGACCATTGATCCTTGCAGAATATCATGATGACATCGTAGGAGGATAATACGTAGGGAAAGAAACAACACAAAATATTCTTAGGGCTGTCCTTTGGTGGCCTACTCTACACAGAGATGCTACGGATTATTACAGAGCTTGGGATGCATGTCAAAGAGTTGGGAAACCATCCAGAAGAGATGAAATTCCTTTAGCACCACAATTGACCCTACAAGCATTTAAGAAATGGGCCATTGACTTTGTGGGACCTATAAACCCCAGGGAAGCGCACAGGAGCTTGATACATGTTGGCACAGGGGCAGACCCAGGCTTAAACACACAAGAGCACACCAACAAAGCCCTAACTACTTTCCCTTTCAGCAACACCTGCGAAGCAGATGAAGTCTCACCCAAGGTAGACGAAGGGGTGGTTGCAAGACTCAAGTGTATGCAACCTTAGCTAGGACACAAATCTATGATTATATCACTTACAGATTACTTAGCATAGATCATTCATCAATATTCAACCCTTATTATACTTCGCAGATAGCACAGAGCATCACAACATTCACTTAGATCTAAGTTATTTCAGCACTTAGCAACAGTAAAACAGATCAGATCCAGTAGATCAGCACTAAGCATCCGCATACATGTCAGATATAACATTCAAGCACCTTTAGGAAGCACAAATCATAATTAGATATATTTAAATATATCAAATCACTTAGCAAAAGAAGGGATAAACACATCAAGTCAAAGCACAAAGAATAACACACAGATCTACATGGTTCACCCCCACCCCGGGGCTACGTCCACCAACTCTTCTTCTTTATTAGTGTCTTCAATCGGTTACAGCATAGAGCCACCAAAAACCTTCTTCGCATAGGACATAATATTTGCGCAGCTCACTAGATCCTTCTTTGTTGTGCTACAAAACAAAGCCTTCCACAACTCCTTACAATGACTTGCACTTAGATCTGTAAGCCTCTTACAATCATGCATAGAGAACTTAAAAAATATATTAGCACTTAGCTTACATCACATACATCTCTATCTCTTATGATAGATGCCTAGATATCTATTTATACATTACAAAAGTGGGCCTAAGCATGGGTAAACCCACGGGCTAACATCCATTTCCCATTACATATTCCCAAAAACCCAAAAGGGGGCCTAGATTCACCAATCTTCGCTTCGTCTGGCGCTCCATATTCGACAGGCTGTCGAAGTCCCAAAAATGGTCAAACATGACCAAGTATCTCCCAAAACTTGGTCAAGGGCCAACATGCGCCCAACACTCACCTGTGACTCGTCTCGAATCACTCTGGTCTAATCAATTCTGCCTCGAGCTTGGCTCGAGTTGCTTCGACCTGTTGTTGTGCTATGGCCTCTTGCTCGACAAACTCTTGGATGAGTGTGTCATTGACGGGTCCCTGTAGGCATTGTTCTGCTGCACTCACAACCTGTTCTAGCTCTGCTCCTCGAATTTCAACCTCTGTGAACAGCTGACATGCCTTATCTTGCACTGATTGAAGTCGTTGAGTCACTTTCATCACTTTTCTCTGGATCGTATGGATTTGTTGTTGAGTCGTGCGCTGCTCATGAGATCTCTTCATTCTTTCTATGGGTGACAAGTCCTTTAGCTGTATCTGTAGATTTTCAACTTCATACTTTGCCTCCTGGAGCTGTGACTCCAATTTATATAACTCTGGGTTCTTGGTGAGGTTCTCATATGTCTGGGCATTGTGGCTAATAAACTGCTTACACTCCAAGGAAAGATCTTTCATTCTATCAACTACACTGCACGCAGTTATTTCTCTTTGGTCTATGATCTCCTACGGGGTCTCAGGTATTGCACGAAGCTCTAGATATGCAATGCATTGTTTTTGAATTACTCCTTCCAGTTGTGCCACCTGTTGTGAAACCCGTTCTTCTATCTGTACTTCGATGACGGTCACAGAGTGAAGTTCTCTCTTGACCAAATCCTTTATCTCGATTTTCTCTGTGAGCAATTGTTCCTTGTGTTGTTGTAGTTCTGCTTTATCTGCATCCCATTTGGCTTGGAGAGCAATATTTTCTCATTCTGATGTGTTGTACTGATCCATAAGAACTCCCTGTACCTATGTTAAATCTTGAGTGGATTGCGTTGTTTCTTCTTGAGCCCGTCGAAGGTGAGCTTCGACTGTATCAGCAATCCAGTGGAGTTGAGTTGGCTCATCCCCTGGTTCTGGTGTTCCTACTGTCAGAGGCACAGTGGAGACTGCGCAGCTAGACTGTAGTGCCTGCTGCACTCCATGGAGTTCAATCTCAATACGATTATACATCTACTCTTACTTCACCTCCTATGTCTCTACTATCTCCAGCACAACATCGTTCAGGGTTGTAATGATGAAATTGAAGTCGTTTGGGATCAGTGTGGTCTGCAACTTAGTCATGGGAGCTTTGGAATTCTTCTAGGAAGAAGGTTTTTGAGGCGAACCCTTCCTCTTCTTCGTCTCTGCTCTTTTGTTCGACTTCTTCTAAATCTTCACCATCACCCTCTTTCTCTAGCATGATGGAAGCAGTCTTTACTGAGGCACTACTTAATTCTTTCACTTCATTGATCTTCTGTCGCATGCTAGGTTCAGGTAGATCCTGCGCAGTTTCTGGACTGTCTACATCAGATATGTCTGCAGGGTCAGCTAGAACAAGGAGGTCCATCGACCATTCCTTTGTGATCTCCTCTAGATATTCTTTTGTTAATCTATAATAGGATTGTAACTATTTCTTATGCTCGTCAGCGCATGCTGTGGTGTAGAGAAAGTGTCTTTCTGCGCTAAACTTCATCAGGGGCCGAAACCTATAGAGGGTGTTCGGAGTGATGCATGGTGTAGATTGGATAGCTACTTTCAACTAATTATAATATGAATGAAACATGACATTTTACTGCCATTGTTTATTCATATTGTTCGAGTACCATGGGGTACTGAACTTCGTGGCCAATGGTTCAGATGGTTCGATGTCTAGGAAGGTCGCACCTTTCGACATCTCCCATGCAATGAAAGCAACCAGGATCAGGAGCCAACTGAAATGGAACTCATATCCTTGGTCCTGGGCTTCTCTGTAGTCAAGATCCAGTTGGTTTACCAAGTACTTCACCCAATTCATCTATAGGCCCTCTGCGCACTTTCCTGCGAGGTCTACAATAAATCCAGTGACTTGGGTTGGTTGGTTCTTGCAAAATAACTTTCCTGCGATCAACTAATAGGTGAGGCATACTATGTCATTCTGAATAGAGGCTACCTTGTATCTGCATGTGCCCTTCTCGACATCACCATAGGTCTCTTTTATCTTCTGTGCTAAGGGTTGGTCTGTGGTCTTTCCAGGGTAAAAATCATGTGGGTCAGGGACTTGTATGCTCAGCCCAGTGATCTGATGGATCAAGGTAGGATCAACTATGATACGTTGGTTCATCCATAAATATCCTCCATGGTAACAGGATAACAACAACTTAACACATGTGTTCACTTATTGATGTCATCTAAAGTGTGGGATCTTCATAACATTAAGAAGGGTAGACTGTGCGAGGTTTTGGGTCCAAGGCTGGGGGATAATCTTTGAATTATTGTCTTTCTTCTTGGTCAAATGATTATGTGGGGCAAGCATACTGTAATATTTATGGTCTCCGAGGTTGAAGTCACTAAACTTCAGCACTGCTATCTTATCCTAGTCTATTTGAACTATGTGTATCCCTTTCAGGAGGTACATAGTGACCAAGGAATAGTCAAAATCTCTAGGCATGCTATCTCTGTCCAATGTGCTGCTCAGAGGAGGTATATACACAGGTAAGATTCTTGGAATCAACTTAGCATTTGCGAGATCGTCTCTATGCTTCGTTCTTGTCTCTGTCATGATTCTTTAAATTCCATCTCTACGAGCAGTCAATGGAGAAGCTTGGACTCCTTGTGTCGATGATGCTTTCACACCTGTAGACATCCTTCTTTCCGACATGACTTTTTCGGTTCTGAGATCAACGAGTACTTCTTTCACAGATTCTTCAAGTGTGCTAAGATCCTCATACATATGCGCTCGGGGTTAATAATATCGGGTTCAATAAATAATGTAGACACGGCAATAAGATGGAAAGTAAGGACATAATGATCACTAGATAATCTTAATCAAGGTTGCAAGCTCAAATTCTCGATTTGGCAAAAGTGTTCCTCGTGCATGGCGCGACGGGATAAATAGGAAACTCAGCAATGGATTGCTTGCAATAGGTATGAGGCTTCATTAACTCTTGTTCTGTCTGTTATGGCGTGGTCCATTGGTCAGGTGGAAATCCATAAATGTTTTTCCAACCATTCGGAGCATCAGTCAAATGGATATATCGTCCCCAACAGCTATATTGCTTCACCACAGCGAAGTGACCTATGTCATTGTTCTGATATCTTGGTGAAGCTCAAATTATGCAAATTTTCCTTCTGTGAGGCTCCCTCTGGAACCTTCTGTAATTTTTCAATTTTATCCATCTTCCTACTTAGCTTCCTAGCCTTCTTTCCAGTGAGCTTCATCTTAGTACTCTTCTTTCCATTTTGATTCTTATCTTCTTTAGATATGGTTACTATGCATTGTTGAGAATCTTTGGTTAACATCTCTTCTGCCTCTGGAGTAAGTACTTTAATCTTCTGAGGATATTCTAGTGGTCTTACAGTTTCGACATCAGAGTCTCTAGGGTCAAATAGCTTTAATCTATTTTCCTATTCTTTAATCAATTGAGCGATCCTTCTGGTCATGAAATATTTCAACTCTTGTTTTTTTTGTTCTGAGGCTTCTTCTTCTTCTTTCTGTCTGGCTTGATCTCTTTCAATCCAAGGTTTCCCTAGTAACATGGTAAACGGGGCATTGTTTTCAATTCATTTTATAATCTTAAAATCTTCCTTTGTCGAAGTTCCATTGACATTCGTAGATATATGAGTAATCCTCCCACATAAACTTACCAACTTCCCTCTGAATAGTCCTACTCCTCCTAATGAAGGGATCATAGTAGGCTTCCCTATAGCTTCCCAATTTATTTCTGGCATAATATTCACTTGTGTCTCTTCATCAAGAACACAGTCAATGTTGAAGTCCCCTATTCTTGCTTCAATGCATTCTTTTTCTTTGAAAATATCTGATAATCTGACATGTCGATGGTCATTCAGGGTCTCCTTCATTTGCATCAATACTTTCTCTGATTCTTGTTGGGGTTCTGCCTTTTCTGGATCTGCCTTAGGGTTTTCTTGGTTCAAATTCATTCCTTCAAGATTAGCGATCATTCTAGGGCAATCCAACACTTCATGGTCCATAGCCTTACAACAAAGACAACTAGGTCTTCTGCCAAGGAAGTCCTTAGCAATATGTCTTGGTCTTCTACAACTATAACAGAGGGTTAATCCTCTCTTTCTTCAAAATGATCCCCATATTCTTATGTATTGTGCACTAGGATCATATGAGTTAACTAGCAACAAATAATTTCTAGGATCCTACATCCATTTGTTAGTCCAAAAATTCTTTCTATGCATAGGTATAACATATCTTTCATTATTCTTATCAAATCTATTCATATCAAACCTTCTTTCGTCTATTAACACCCTAGATTTCAAACTAGGACAAAACCTATCCGATATACCTAGATCCATACTCTAGAAACAAAAATTTCCACTTATCTTACTTTTACAAAGCACAGAGCTTACAGATCTTACCTTTTTCAATCAGAACTTCTCACTTTTACCTTTCTTGGAGCACAAAGCTTTCATATCCTGCTTATTTTCTACAGATATGACCTTCTATCTTTCAGATCTAGCCTTCTCTCTTCAAGTCGGGCTTCTTTTTCTCATATCTAACCTTCTTTATTTATCACAAATCTTTACAGATCAAGTAGAATACTGTGCACTAGGGCACAACTCTACGCACAGAGCTTCCACGGTTTTAGGATGAATCTTCGCACAGATCTTCCTCTTTCTTAGTTCCCAGTAATCACAGTTTCAGCTGCCGGTAATGGAACCATATGTTGGCACAGGGGCAGACCCAGGGTTCAACACTCAAGAGTGCACCAACAAAGACCTAACTACCGGCCCTTTTGGCAACACCTGCGAAGCAAATGAAGTCTCACTCGAGGTAGAGGTAGGGGTAGTCACAGGACTCAAGTGTCTGCAACCTTGGCTGGGACATAGATCTATGATTATATCTCTTACAGAGTACTTAGCATAGATCATTCATCAATATTCAACCCTTAATATACTTCACAGATAGCACAGAGCATTGCAACATTCACTTATATCTAAGGTATTTCATCACTTAGAAATAGTAAAACAAATCAGATCCAGTAGATCAGCACTAAGCATCCTCATACGTGTCAGATCTAACATTCACACACCTCTAAGAAGCAAAAATCATAATAATATCTATTTAAATATATCAAAGAACTTAGCAAAAGAAGGGATAAACACATCAAATCAAAGCACAAAGCATAACACATAGATCTACGTGGTTCACCCCCACCCTGGGGCTATGTCCACCAACTCTTCTTCTTTATTAGCGTCTTCAATCGGTTACATCACAGAGCCACCAAAAACCCTCTTCACAGAGGATAGAAGATCTGTGTAGCTTGCTAGATCCTTCTTCCTTGCGCTATAGCACAAATCCTTCCACAACTCCTTACAATGACTTGCACTTAGCTCTGCAAGCCTCTTACAGTCATGGATAGAGCACTTACAAAATCTATTACCACTTAGCTTACATAACATACATATCTATCGCTTTCGATAGATGCCTAGATATCTATTTATACATTACAAAAGTGGGCCTAAGCATGGGTAAACCCACGGGCCGACATCCCTTTCCCACTACATATTTCCAAAAACCCAAAAGGGGGCCTAGATTCCGCAATATCCGCTTCGTCTGGCGCTCCATCTTCGACAGGTTGTCAAAGTCCAAAAAATGGTCAAACATGACCAAGTATCTCCCAAAACTTGGTCAAGGTCCAACAATACATAATCATTACGACCGAGTATTTGACCAAATGGGCAAAAGCAAGAGCAGTTAAGGACTGTAGTGAAACTACAACTGCGTGCTTCATACTTTATGATATCATAACCAAGTTTGGATGCCTGAAGATCCTTATAAGAAATCAAGTCACACATTTCATCAATAAGACCGTTGAAGCCTTGACTCAAGAATTTGAAGCTCACCATCAGAAGAGCACACCCTGTCATCTGCAAGAAAATGGGACAGTTGAAGCATTCAATAAAATCTTAGAGACAACGTTGACGAAGATATGCAATGTGAACAGGTATGATTGGGATTTGAGAGTACCATCAGTATTATGGGCCTATAGAACCATTTGCAAGAAACTGACCATGCAGACCCCCTTCAAATTGGTCTATGGTCTAGAAGCAGTTGTACCCATGGAATATTTGGTTTCTAGTCTGAGAATTGCAGCCTTTACAGATATGGATGACATTGGCATTGTGCAAGAGAGGCTTGCGCAGTTGGTCGAACTGGAAGAAGACAGATTTATTGCAGGATTTTACCTGTAGGTTCATAAAGAAAGAGAGAAGGCCTACCATGACAGACACATCAAAAAGAAGGCATTTAAGCAAGGTGATTTGGTATTGGCATATGACAGTAAGTTCATGAAGCATCCAGTAAAGTTCAGAACACATTGGCTTGGGCCATATGAGGTTGCCTATGTTACAGAAGGAGGAGTTGCGCAGTTGAAGACTTTGAATGGAGAATGGAAGGAGGGATTAGTGAATGGGAGCTGGTTAAAATTGTATTGAAACAATTAGCTGCCTCGCAGCTCTCAGTAAAAGCAAAAGGAAAGGGTCTAGGTACCAGGTGCATTTGAAACTGGGTACCAGACACATAAAAGACAGACTGCACAAGGAAGGAAGGGAGGACTAGAGTTGGAAGCACAAGCTGCCCCGCGCAGTCTGATGTTGAAGAACAACAAAAGGATCAGATCTGAAGTGCCTCAGGATGAGTCATAAGTGAGTGTTGGGGGCCTATTGGCCCTTGGATATGGAATCAAGTGAAGATTAAGGAAGAAAAGGCAAAACATGAATTGTGCGGAAGACAGAGTGATTGATATTGGGTCGAAGTGAGCAGAAGAGAAGAAAAGACGGTGCGAAGTAAGAGAAAGAAGATTGTTAGACGAGAAGATTGAGGATGATAGATCTGAAAGGAAGACGGATTGTGGACAACTCAACAAGAGAAAAAAGCTACCGTTGGATGCTTTGGAGCACCGCGCGACAAGGAAGGAAAGACAAGCTGGCAAAGCCCTGGAAACGTGGATCAAGTTGACCTAGGGTTTTAGACACCTAGGGTTTGTGTATCTAGGGTTTTGACACTTAGGTTTTAACCTAAGGGTGTCCGAGAACTATTGTAATGTATAAATAGAGGTCTAAAGGACCTAGGATGGGTTGTTGGTATTGTTGGTGCTAGATTGCTCAACATTTCATTATTCTTGTGTGATCGAGTGAGTACTATTGTGTGATAAGGAAGTGTTGAGTACGAGAGCCTTTTGGTATTGTAAGATCTTCAGCTGGGTGAGAATATCAACCCTACAATTGGGTTTGTAGGGAGGGGAAAGATAGAGAGGAGAAGAGATAAGATCTGCTAGCTAAGAGTGCAGAAAATAATTGTATGCTTCATCTTAATATATTATAAAGCACAGTTCTATGGGCGTAGCCCTAGGGAGAGGGTGAACCATGTATATCTTGTGTTGTGTATAATTGATGTTGTGTTCTCTGTCATTTCATATGCTTCTATTGTGATATTGAGTAGATCTGAAATATAACTTGCGCAGTAGGTTTAAGGAAGATAAAGAATACTAGGTGATTGTGTATTGTTCTTGTGAATCCATTCTACATTCCCTCCAGTTGTAGATACATGTGTCCTGCAACCCCCTATAGCTACTTCGGGTGAGACTGCATCTGCTTTGCATGTGTTTCCAAAAGGGCCAGTAGTTAGGTCTTGTTGGTGCGCTCTTGGAGTTGAACCCTGGGTTTTCCCCTGTGCCAACATCGATCTTTCAAGTTTTCCCGCACCCTAACGATTATAACTGCCAAGCACCCATGAATACATTTACTCTATTGTGTACTAACCTAACTTGTTCTAAGTTATATCACACCTTATTCATTGATTATGTTAGGGTTTGGAGGGAATATGTGAAGCATTTTAAAAAGGGAATTGAGACTCGAGGTTTCTCCACTTGCTTGCTAAGAAAAACAAAGGTTGTTTCTATATTTTTCCCCTCTCTCGGTTTGATTATTTGTCATCCCCTGTTTTTGAGTGAGTATATTGAAAATTGCTTGAATAATGGTATTTTTGTCCCTAAAAAAACCCTATTAACTATTAACTTGATTGTTTACGTAGGTGACGAAATGTCTAGGATGTTCACGAGGAAGGGAAAAATCCAAACTTCTAGAATGCTCATTCTAGCCTCAATCCTCGAGTCATTTAAGTTATTAGACATCAACATCCAGGATGGAATGGAACACTACCTATGCTACACCAAGATCTAGGATATATTCGAGAATGAAAGGTCCTCATCTGATGATACATACATTGATGCATATAGGAATATCCAGAAGAGCGACATACATATAGTAGCTTCCCACCCATAGTTGTTTCCTTATAATGACCCAGGTAAATGTTTTTTTTTGTATCTGTAGAAATATATAGGGTTGATAGTCAATGCTTCAGGTCTCTCAATCGCTTCGCTCAAAGAAGAAGATATCCGAGCTAGATATCAAACTCCATATCCTACAGTGGTCCTGAATGAGTCTTTTCTAGAACAATTCAGGATCGAACATGATGAATTTGAGACCCTGATGGGGACTAATTCTATGATGAAGAATGGCTAGTTAAAAAGGGTGAAAGGCATGTCCCTACACGATACCTCAAAATCCCTTATAGGGAACTAAACACCATGATTCGTAGACTTTATGGCGAGGATACCATCACTCATTTCAGGATGGAGTGGTTTCCCATGGAATACATGGTAGCCAAGAAGGGCCAAGTGTTCAATTGGGTGAGCATCCTCTCTTTCAGCATCATAAATCGAAGCCAAGATCCCAAAGGTATCAAAAACCTCATCTTCTACGTATCTTCTTACCTTATAGACGTTGTATATGCAGCTAACTCATTCCTCACATTTAATTGGGCTTGGACCCCAAAAAAGGGCCCCATCCATTTGTATTGTTCACAACTATGGGAAGCCAATTGTAAAAAATATTTTTATGACATTTCTAATTATTTCCTTTCTCCCTTGCATAAGGCCATCTTCGGTCTCTTCCCACACAGAATCTCTCCTGGGGCTCTCAAATCTGTAAAGGAGATAGGGAACTGGTACATGAAGAAGTACTACACTTACATCTGGATTTATAGGGTCATAGGAGTGCCACACTTGTTTCCCAAGTATTTTCATGATAAGTTATTAGCTAGGGAGGTTGCATACCAGACTGTGGAAAGGGGGTCCACCGCCTACCTTTTAGAAAAAAACAAAAGGTACTGGTCAACTTTCCCCATCCAGACAAGGTCATACTCTCTAATGAACAAGAAGCAAGTTGAAACACTCAAGGAATTGTGTCTCTATATCGAAGAGACCAAATCACATGAATCCCAAAATGTGGTGTATGATCACATAAAAACCGTCAAGTTGGCACCAGAAATTATGCATGAGGCTTGGTTATTAGAAGAAATTTTTTGAGGCTCTCTAAGTTTCAAAGAAGTGGTAGAAAGACTCACCACCGATGCTTCTACAAAAAAACTTAGGAAATATGAAGAGCAGGACATAACACTGAAACTGGAATAGTTCAAATCCCTCCTCCACAGACACAAAGAAAGGCTAAGTAAAGAAGAACAGGAAAGGAGAGAAAAAGAACTCGAACTGGAAAGAAAATCTAAAGAAGCTCAAGAAAAATAACAATAGATGAATAATAGAGAAGCTGAAGAGAAACAAGTTGCACTAGAGAAAATATGAAGCAAAGTCCCCCCCCCCCANATAAAGTCAACACAAGGAAATGGGAAACAACAAACACAAGGAAATCAACATCGGTTGCACCGAGAAAGACCCGTGAAAAGAATGAAAAACATAAGGTTGCATGTCCTAAGGTCTGAGATAGAAGTTTAGCAGGCGTTGATGCTATTATCACTACAAATCCTAAGGTTGACCTAAGCAACACCCCGATAGAGGATTTCACCCCTTTAACTTCTCTTCCAGAAAGCCTATCACTCACCTCTTAAGGAATTGTCTTTGAAGGAGAAGTAGTTGCCATAGATGATTACTATTACAACCACAAAACATGATCCATTGAGAAAAGAACCCCTAAAAGGAAAAGTGGAAAATACAACGAGATCCAAGGAGCCCCCGAAAGAAACATCAAATGGAAATTTGGACCTGATGTGAAGGATAATTCCTTACAAGAAGCCTTGCCTCTCAGTGTTGTTGTAGGTGTAAACATAATATCAGTCCATGAAGTCGCAGTGGCACTTGACGCTGCAAAATCCAAGGTTAAGGAGCTGGAAAAGACCCTGGAGACTATCAAAGAAGCGATGACTAGTGAGCACAGGAAGGAAATCAACAAACCAACAAAATACATGAAAAGAAGATGGATAGGAGGCTCCAGGAACAAGAAAAAAATCTACAAGATAGATTTAGCGAATCCACGTCACTCTCCCAATAGGCCCATGTAAGTGATATGTAAAATCTTAAGACCTCACAGGACTGGGACATAGAAAATATCAAAGGAGAATTGGCGGAATTGAGAACTTTCAATGAAAGCAGTGCAAATGAAATCAGGAGGATATAGCTAGAAAATGACCTCTTGAGGAAAACCATAGAGGAGAACCAAAACCAAACATCTACTCTTGAAACCGTAAAAACAAATTTTATAGAGAAGAATGAAGAAATTTGAAACATACATAAATGGTTGTTCGGTGCACTTGACAAAACTTTGATGGTCAAGTGTGAACATGAAAAGTTCAATGCACAAGTGAAGACGATGCATGAGAAACACCAAGAAGCCCTAGAAGCTCACAACAAAATCATAATTGGCAGTACTCACTACAGGCATCCTCGATCCCAGAGACCCTACCGATGTACTCAAATGAATGAAGGATCTGAGATCGTTGACTCCTAGATACAGGAATGGAAACGATTGTAGATGTCTTAAAGACTCAGGAGAATATCACTACATCAAGCACAAAAGTATGGAGATCAATCGATAACCTGCTCTCATTATTCAAAATGGACCCCCTGAGAGATATTGACAAAGCTTCATCAAATCAAACGATGGTTGAAGATGTGGATAATAAAAGAAACCTTGATGAGAAATCCATTGAAGGAATCGGAGAAATCAATGCAGAGGTTATAGAAACAATATTAATCCATCCATTCAAAATAACTACCCCGATAAAATATTTTGTGCAACGTGTTGAATAAATCTTAAGGAAAAAGGTCATCATCCCCATGTACAAAGGTGAAGCAGACCTAGAAATAATGAAACTGCATCGACTACATTCCATACTCGAAGACTTCAAAAGATGGAAGGCATTCATAGACCCAAAATAAAAACCGTCAAGGCACTCTTGAGGACCAGATTGTAACCAAAATTTTGCAGAACAATCATTTCACTGTAATCATATCAATGTCTCAATCGGGAAATGAAATTGAAGCGTCGCTTCAGGATCCTGACCATAAAAAAGATAAGGAATATGAAGTAATCCCATTTGGATTCTATAAATGGGATGAATGTATAAGAAATGTTATCGCTCAGTTTGTAGTATAGGTTAAGTAGCTTGAAGGCAAGAGTCAAACTGGTGTAACAGGAGCTTCCCGACCCACTGTCACCTCGATGGGGGGCTCTTTCTATTTAGGGTGTCTAATCCCAAGGGAGACGTCCCTAGGTAATTTGGGGTGTTGAAAGGAAAAGGATCAAGGAATTAAGGCTCAAGAGTTAAAATAGGTTTTCCCTTCACAAATTACCGCCAAGGAAGATGGTTAGAGAGAAGATGAACCACAGTAGAAGCACCTGTTTGCGAGACAAGGCAACAATAAAACTAATACATGCAAATAGTGGTTAATGCTTCAATTGTCAATGACTATCAATACACATGAGCATTTAAATAAAGTAATTATTGACGAAGTCAATGATTGCAATAAAGGCTATGGCTCATAATATTACTTCTTCAATAAATACCAAATGATAACAGCATTCAATGTACAAAAATTGATCCTTGGATTATCACAACGCTTTAAATATGCTCACATATAACGTTGTTGCGTCAAGCCTACTAGAGGTGACGTCAGCCTAGTTTCTAGGTTAGTTTTCCAGGCAATGAGGTGGACGTTTTGCAAAATAAGCTAATAAAAATACTCAACACTTCAATGTCTATCAACGGATGACCTAACCACAACTTCTATACCAACCAAGAGTTCAAAATAGGCATGACGTCATCAGCAAGTTAGGGTTAGTAAGTCGCTAGGGTTGGTTAGGGTTTCAAGTTTTGGAAGTTTGAAAGGTTGTTTTAACACAATTGACTCAACATTGGAGTTCTAGACTAGTGCCTTAGGGTAAATGGAGTCAAGGAGTAAGGCTAAAGGCTTGGAAATATCTAAATTTAAGGACGAGAGAGTTGGGCTTTCTAGTGCTGCAATGGCATGGCCACAAAGTCAAAACCCTAAGGGGAGGAGGCTCATTCCGGTGTTGCTTAAGCAAGGCCTCATGCTCCTCCCTCTTTCCTTAAAATTCTTTGGCAAAAATGGCTAGCTTCAAAACATAAATCTAGGGATGAAAAGTGTTGTAGGGCCAAGGCTTTTCAAACCCTAAGAGTCAAACCCTAGGTGTAAAATCAATTAGGCCTAGGACGTCTTCTTTCTTCAATTTATGTTTCAAAACTAACTTAGAAAAAGGAGAATTAGTGTAGCAATGGCTAGGC